>ML368529.1:0-40424 GCA_005239525.1 Nicotiana knightiana | reverse complement strand
TATTCACTCTATCAATAACCGAGCCAGATCTGGTGTATCATAAGGGATTTGCCTTTTCTATTGATTCCTGCGGATTGTATATATATATATATATATATATATATATATATATAATATACATTAATACAATCATAAAATCTAAACAAAAATAATAGAAACATACTGTATCGTCCAAAGGTCGACCACTACTTATAGTAGGAGTGCTAATCAGGTGGATAATCACCCTTAACGGTTATCGAATTATAAATGTAGTAATCCGCTAGCCATCCAATAAGATAACGGGCAAATGGGTATCGGATTGACAATTATCAGGGGGATTATCGGGCGATTTATCGGCTAAACCAAATAATTTTTTCTTGAGCAATCAATACCAAACGGCCAAATACATAGTTCTAAATGTCTCTGTTAGTTGTATAGCTAGCCAAGCAATGTTGAATAAGTTTAATGAATAACAACTTAGGAAAATCCTACCCCAGCATACACAGTGAAACAAGATGGAAAGAGGACAACACAACTTCAGTACGTGCTGAAATATGGATATATTCATAATTGGACACTTTTAATATTATAAACTTTTCTACGTAGTATGTCCAATGTTTACGACAAATCTTTCAATTTGTGATAAGTTTATATACTGTATAATGTAAAGTACTTTTAATGTGAAGGAAACTATCTTTTACTTATTATTTTTGTATAATATTATATCGAGACAGAGTTAAATCATGTGACGTAGCTAGAAATTAATTTTACTGAGAATATTTAAGAGTGTTCAACTTATCATTTACCATAAGTCATATATGACAGCAAAGTGAACTTTACCAAATCTGGGTTCAAAAATCTCTTCACGGCTATATTAGCTACGAACAGACAACCACTTTTACATAGCATAAATTGGAAATAGTGAATGCTTATAGCTAATGTAAACGATAAATCAGATAAAATACATTAAATCAGTTGTCATTAAAAATACCTTCACAGGAAGTTTATCACATTGAACCTCTTCTCTGCGCTTTCTCTTTTTGGGTTTAGTAGCAATAGTTTGTTGTATAGCAGACGCATTTCGATTTTTTTTCCTTTGTCATTTGTATGCGATGCTTCAACCAATTTTTCCCTTTGCTTCTCCTTTCGAACGACTTTTGCATGTGGTAATTTCAACCTATTAAATACCGTATCTTCGAAATCAGAGTCATAATCAACATCAAGAGATGAAGATTTGACAACAGTTGCTTTAGATTTTGATTTCTTACCAGTTGAATTTTTACCCATCTTTCAACTTGGCAAGAATGGTGATATTATCTACTGATTTCTACAAAGGAGACTTGAAGTTGAAAAAATAGTTATGAAAAAAGATTAAGAAGACGCATTAGAGAGTTTTAATCGGACAAAAATGGAGAGATTTGGGGGATTTGAAAATTTTGAAATTTGGGGAAGATGCAAAAGAAAAGCGTAAACGAAGGAGAGAAGGGACGAGAAAGGGGAATATGCTTTGATTTAGAATAACTATAAAATTGACTATCCAATACAAATAAGCAAATAAAAATTTAAAGTTGGGCTATAGCGTACCAATATAAAAAATTAGGGCTTTTTTATGCCAATTTTCTTGTAAAAATTGTGCGGGGTACGCCCCAATTTAATCTATACCCGCTTTTTAAAATTTTTTTAACTTGTACCCACTTTTTAAATAACTTCAGCTCCCTTTCCCTCGCTGAGCTGAAGTTCACTAGTTAAACTGAAGTTCGCCAGTTATAAAGACGGAACTTCAGCCCATTATGCTGAAGTTTTGTCTTTATAACTGGGGAACTTCAGCCCCGTATGCTGAAGTTCCCCAGTTACAAAGACAGAACTTCAGCTCTCCCAGTGTAACTGGGGGAACTTCAACCCCGTATGCTGAAGTTTTTGTTTTTATAACTGGAGAACTTCAGCCCCGTATGCTGAAGTTCCCCAGTTACAAGACAACAACTTCAGCTCTAGATCTGAAGTTCGCAAGCCGTCTACTAGAAAGCTGAAGTTTTGCGTGATTTCATTTGCTACTTCAGCCCCGCATGCTGAAATTATGCGCAAAAGCGGGTACATATGTAATTTTTTTTACAAAGCGGGTATAAGTTAAAACGTGGCACAAAAAATGAGTATGGATGCAAATAGCCCAATTTTCTTAATACCATTTTATCTTTTGAAAAATATTAGGCCTGATGGAATATATAAAAGCCCAATAGAAGGTATTAAAGCCCAGCAAGCATGTGCAAAGACCATCATTACAGAAAGACATGTCGAGAGAGACAACTATACCTTTGTAGTAATCAATTGACTTTCCCTAAAATATATAACATAATAATAACAATCAAAAGGCTGCCTAAATTAGCTCTGACAAAATGTAAATAAACGCATTGGCAAAAGTTGAATGTCTTCGAGTCAAGTGTGCTGAATTTTTTATTAATAATTACGTGAGAGAAGCATGTTACAGATTTATGGATAACACGATTTTTTTTTAGTTTTTGACACTTGATGAATAAATAGTATTTCTCCCCCTCTTATTCGAGACAAGGACTGACTTTGGTACAATGCAATACTTTAAAATTGTTTTGGAAAACTGTTTTATAGATTGTTTTCTAGTGTTTGATTGCATATAAAAGTAGATAATTATAGTATTCTCTCTGTTCCAATTTATGTGTACCTATTTTTTTTTTGGTCCGTTCTAAAAAGAATAATCCATTTTTAAATTTGGTAATAATTTTGCTTAAACTTACAATTCTATCCTTAATGAGAAACTTTTATAACCATACAAATACTCTAGACCCCTTTTTGACTTGTTTAGGATCATAAATTTAAAAAGTCTTTATTTTTTCTTAAACTCGTCAAACATATTCACATAAATTGAAACGGAGGGAGTATACGATAATTGTCCTGAGGCAGAGAATAGGTGAAAATGGTGTAAAAGGACCGAAGATGAGAATTTACAGAGTATGAACAAGTTGGATTACAATTTCATGGCTATTACGCACCTTCTAACAAATAATATACAATGTTGGTAGCAAATAGAGGAAATGAATGAATATTAGATTTTTGCACTAATTGATGTTGAGCTTTAACAGTCTATCCACTATCTTTAGTCTTTATATTATAAATATATACGTAATTCAAAATGTTTTGAAGGTAGATTGATACTATTTTTGCATCTATTATCACACACAAAAAGGTTGTGTATACAGTAATTCCACATATTAGCTTAAAATTCATGAAAACAACTTCTAAATTACTAGACATCGGAATTCAGAATCAGGTTTCAACATCTCTACCTCGTTTGTTCTGAATATTTTTGAATATTATAAAGAAGTGTTGTTATATAGAACATATATTATAACATAAGAAAAAAATTAATTCCGAAAAAACCTGGCTTTTATAGTGAAGTATTATTATATAAGGATGTTATTATACAGAAGTCTGACTGCCGTCCCTCCCCTAGTGTAATTTAAGTAATTACTAGACATCAAATGTATTTTTATGAGTGTCGACTAGATGGAAACACCCCACTGTACATGTAGTGAGTTTTTTCTCATTTGAGAGAGAGAGATAGGGGGGACAAAATGAAGTTAAGAACTGACCTAAAGCAGCAGTCGGCATGTAAAGTGATCTCTAGCATAAGTCAGAAAAATAAGGAGCAATGTAGGGGAAATAACATTAACAAATTCATTCTTGTTGAGTATTTCTGCAAACAGTGTAGTGCTATAAAGTAACACTACTGCAAAAACAAATAATTATCATACGAAAAAACATCCTAAAGAAAGAAAATAAAGTGGTAGCAAGGCTCCATTTTTTTCTCTCTATTTAATCAATTTTGTTTTGTATAAAGATAAATAAATGATTCTTTTCAACCTTATTGTATAAGTTGGGATATATATATATTAAGTAAATAAATAGTCATTTGTCGGCCACTTTTATCTCAAAATATGGGTTTTCACATTGTCAATGATTTGGTGGACCGCATGATCTATTTTATCACACGTCTCCACAGCCATTTGATTAGTTTTTTGTGGGTCCCACTTGTTAAGATGACATTTTAAAAATGTAATCATACGAGTATTTGTATAAACTATCATTCATCTCCTTTAAATGGACAATTTAGTAACTGGAGTAATAAAGGCAAATTTTAGAAAATAAAATAAAATAATTGGCTTCCTGTTCTTAGAATGACAAAGATTTAAACCTATTTAGTTTGTTAAAATGACTAATATTTGCGACTATAGTTCGTAAATTGTACTTTTTCTCCACTTGATTAATTACCCATTTTAATCATTCTTAAGCACCAAAGCTGTTGATTAGCTAAGGAGCATATATCTTTGACATCAACGCATGGAACGTTATTGCGTTATATATTTCTCTTCATTATGTGTCGTTTGAGTTTTATTTCCTGTAATTTAACTTGATAAAACTTATTTCACTTATTAATGTTGAGCTTAATTTGTTGATAAGTATTAATATTCAGCTTAGTTAAGCGTTATAGCTCTTAATTTTTGATATTGAAAATAAAAAAAGTACAATAAGTTGCAAACTCACAATTCAAGTCCAGCTTATATCTACAGCAACTCCATTCTTTTTATGAAAATCTTCAAGTGAAAAAGAACATCATGCCTTATCATTGAAACTAAGGTTCTCTCATCTCCATATCTGATTGCACATTTATTCTTCCATAGTTCCTTAGCATATGAATATAGAGGCTACCTAGCATAAGGATCTGATCATAACATTCTTGTTATTAATCGATATCCAATCCTTCAAGGTGCGAGCAATAGAGAGAGAGTTGGACTTGATTCCAAGAGGACCTGCAAAGAAATTCCAAATTAGAAATGCAATATCACTAGTCAAGAGAATATGTGAATTGTTTCATTTTTAGGATTTCTGCAACAAGAACAGCTCGACACGACATTATATCCAAACTTCCTTAGAACTTCATCCACATGAAGTTTGCCTTTCATAGCTCTCCACAAATTGCATGACATTTTAAAGGGATGTTGTTTGTCTAGACATTATTCCAAATTGTGTGAGCCTCAATTTTTTGTCTGATAAGATTGAAAACGGAGGAACATGTGAAATCTTCAGTGGGGGTAGGTATCCAGATTGGGATATCCACATGTTGTCTATCACCTATTGGGATCTTAAGAATATGATTGAGAAGATTAGTTGGAATCAATCTGGATAACACTTGTTCATCCCAGAGTTATTCTTGAAGCAAGTATTAAGCCTTAGATTGCCAGGTCTTTTGTTAATTTCAATGTACAAACCTAATGGATCAATTCCTGTCCAATTATCCCACCAAGATGAGATGTTACCCTCATTAAGTTTCCATAAGATATGAGGTTCTATCCCCTTCTTGATAATCATGAGCTTTTTCCAAGCGGCAAAATGCTTAGATTCTATGGCCTTCATCACAGGGTGACTTCTAGGATAATATTTGGCCTTCATATATTGAGACCATAGATTATCCTCCACTCTAAATCTCCACCACCTCATGATTGCAAAAGTCTTACACAGGTCCTCAAGACTCTTGAAACCAGCACCTCCTTCATACACTAGATAGCATAGCTTGATCCATGAACTCCAGTGATATTTGTTTTTTGTTTGTAGCTTTGCCCCAAAAGAAGTTGGAGAAGTATTTCTCCAGTTGTTTGATAATACCATTGGGTAGAGCTGCTAATGTATGTATGGCCTAAGATTGTAACACTTTCTTGATCAAGACAGCCCTAACACTATAGACAAAAGTTGTCCCTGCTAGCCCCTGATTTTATTCATAATCTTCTTGGCTATATCAACAAAATAACAAATCTTTTTCATACCAGAATAAATAGGACAACCCACGTAAGTAAAAGGAAAAGATTGATATTTATAACATGTGATCCTGCTCAACATATTCTTCCTCTGATCAGAGATATAACTAGAGTTTAAATAGAAACTTTTTCCTTTGTTAATCTCCTTACTAGAGGCTTTCTCATATTGATTTTGGACCTTCATCACATGTTTGATGGTATATTTGTTACCAGAAGTAAAGATAACCAGGTCATCTGCATATGCCAGATGACTGATTTTAGGACCTCTGGTATTCATTGAGAAACCAATATACTTTTTCTTGTTTTGAAGATGATTAAGAGCTTTGGATAGAGCCTCAACAACAATAATAAACAGAGTAGGAGACAATGGATCTCTTTGCTTTAAACCTCTAGAAAATGAGAAGAAGTCATATATAGTAACATTAATTAATACTGAGTACCGGACACTAGTAATTAATCTCTAAACCATATTAATGAATTGATCAGCAAAGCCCATTTCTTTAAGCACATCATTGAGGAAGTTCCAAGACACCTTGTCATAAGCTTTAGCCATTTCTACTTTTATCACCACATTAACCTCTTTATTATTTTTCTTAATATCTTGAATTATCTCCTCGGTCAAAAGAATATTCTCGGTAATGAGTATTCTTTTAACAAAACAAGTCTGGTTCTCAAATATCAGTCTAGGGAGCAAATCAGTGATTCTGTGGGAGATTATCTCGGAGATAATCTTGTTTGAGAAGTTACTCAAACTTATAGGCCTCAACTGGAAAAATAAGGTTGGAGCCTGCACTTTGGGAATTAGAACCAAGCAAGTATGAGTGAAAATTTTTGTCAGGCTACGACCAAGAAAGAATTCTTTAATCATAACAGAAACATCATTAGAAATAATATGCCATCGTGATTGGTAAAATCTACCATTGAAGCCATCAGGCCCAGTCGCACTGTCTGGATGAAGGGATAGAAAAGCTTCCTTCACTTGTTTATCAAGTAGAAGGTTATTGTAATCTCTGATTATCCTCCTCAATAATGATTCTATCCACTCCTCAATAGTGTTGGTTTCTCCATTTCAAATCGTCATCTTGAATTTATAAATGGATTCTAATGGATCAAAGGTTCCAACAGATCTAAACCACTAGTGAGATTGGATTTTCGACCAAACCTCGATGAGTTTCTTCACTGATGGTAAGCCAACGAATGGAGAGTCGCCAAAGATTCTTCCGACCAAACTCCGATGAGTTTTTTCACTGATGGTTCTTGACCATGCTTGAACATCTCTCGCTTAAATAGGTTTGAATAAGAAACCAAAAAGGAGGAAATGGATAAAACGAGCATAAGGAAAGAGAATAAGTTGCATCCAATTTGAGCATACTAGAAAATTTTGAGATTTGAGAACAGTAAAAAAGAGAAGAAAAGAAAAAAAGGGGTGGAAGGGGAGATGGCAGGTCGATCTGCAAAATAGCTGACATTTCGGTGAGATTTGAAGATGGTACTCCTTTCCTATTTTTTATTTTCTTGTAACCTGATCACGCCTCACCCACACTACTATATAAGTAGGAAGGCAAGGATTGTGTAGCTTTTACCCGAATGGTAGGGATCGAATCTACATGGAGTTTATAATCGGGGTGAGTGTCTAAGTGATCTAAAAAGGATCGAGTGTTTCTAATTGCACTTCTAAATATTTGTTGGTATTGAACTATGCTAGTGTAATCTATTGTTTGTATGCTAATTATTGACTAAGTTGTTTTTGTTGTTGTTTTCTGATATTGATAAATGCACTAGGGTCGTGACCTTTGACTAGGTGGATACACAACGGGTTTCAATTCTAAGGTCGGGGAATTGGTTAGGGATACAGCTATAACCAATGCACGAAGGTGCCCACTCTATACCTCTCAATAGTTTGAGTGAATTTGCCCTAATTGCCCCTCTCGAGGCCAATTGGGTGTCAATTAATCAAGCAATTAAGGCTTAGGTAGGGTATTACTCTCTCGAGGTTTGACCCGTTAATTAGGGCTCAAGTAGGGTTTTACTATTTCTTGGTTTAACCCAATTGATTGGGACTACCAATATCTTGATAATACCCTAATTTCCTATTAGGCTAATTTCTAGACTCAAGTCTTCTTTCTCAAGAGAGACCCAAGTCATGAAAAGGCTAATTAGTGTTTACAACCGCTAATTATGGCAATAGAAATCCTAAATTAGCCTAAATATCCAACACACATTAATTTTCCAACCTTAATTTCAAAAACTCATTACATACCCACACTAGGGTTGAGCCACAACCCTAGATAATGAGTTTAGCTACTCATAATCAAAGATGAAAACAATGATAGAGAAGAAGAAGAACCCATTAATTGATTCCTAACAATGAAATTGAAGTTTTAATGTTAAAAATACAAGAACAAAGCTAGAAAGATGAAAACCCTAAAATATTCACGTGCTCTCTACTTCAGAAATTACAAGATGTGTAAAGAAATTACAAAATGGTCTATTTATAGTCTGCCAAATTTTTGGACAAGAATGCCCCTGCGGGGCCACCGCGGATCGCGAAAACACGACAGCGGTCCGCGAAAACAATTGGGCTGCTGGGCTTCTGATAAGGCTCGACCGCGGACCGCGAAATAAGGACCGCGGTGAGCTATGCATTGAAATCACCTCTCTGAAGTTGTCCACCACGGACTGCGAAACAAGGATCTAGGCCGCGGTGGAAAATGCCTTGGAAGTCAGTCTCTGAAGTGAGCCACCGCGGACCGCGAAATGAGGATCGCGGCTGCGGTGGAAGTTTGCCTTGCCTGCAGCTTCTCTGGATCATGCCACCGCGGTCCACGAAAGCTGGACCGCGACCTCGGTGGCCTTTTGCTTGATCATTTTTGTTGTCTTTGATCCTTGTGCCGGATTCACTCCTGTTTTGAGCATATTTTAGACTGAGTGTCTTTATTTCTGGTTCAATCCTGCAACAAGCACAACGTATAAGCTTTCGGGGCCACTTTGTGTACAATTATATCCAAAACTCATGTATAGAGGAACGAGAAACGAGGCAAAAATACAAGTTATCATAACTTGTAAAAAATAAATCAAAAAAATGAGCAGAATGACTAATAGAAGATAAGAGAAAATAAGGGGTCACTGGATTCGTCGACCAAACTCTGTCGAGTGAGAAACTATTTATCTACACGAGTCTTTTTGGTACATCCCCATTTTTTTGGGCAGTTCCATCCGATATTCTGTAGTATATTATATTTGTAAAATAATTCTAGAGAAGAAAAATAACGTATAAACAGAATTATAGAAGAAATAGAATTTAATATGAGCTCACTGAATTCACAATGTTCCTTAAGGAACTTAATCCCCTCCTAATACCCGAGGTTGTGGATTATTTCCTGTCACGATAGAACGACTTACACACTGGTGTAGCCGGTAGAAAATCACACTTACTGTTTCTTTCTTTGTAGTTATAATAATGCAGAAGAAAGGATGAGAATTCATAATAAAACGACCATAACGTAAATAGCCATTTATGCAGATTAAAACAGGGATTCATTATGCAGAGAAAAATTAATTTTCTGTTACAAAAAATAGATAATTTGAATTTAATATTAATTTTCCATTACAAAAACGGATATTTAATAATATTACGTTAATATTTACTATTAACAAATAAATTTGGTCCAAAAAATTAATCAATCAATCGATTATTTGATCAAATCCGAATCCGAGCCGAGCGAGCGACGACGACGACGGCGACGACGCGAGACTTGCCTTCTTCTTAACTCTTAAGAGATAGAAGAAGAGCAATTGGATATATACCCATCAAAAGTCTTTTCCTCCTTCAATATGGGACAATCTCCCTTTGTCAAGGAGGGAAACTCAAATACTTCATTTTCCTTCCATTTCCCATTCACCCTCTTTAAAGCTAAAATAAGCTTTAAAACCCCAACAATCCCCCATATGAATGGGGAATGGCTATATCAGGGAAATATGCATGAAAAACTGTGTGATTCGCAAGCAAGTATTAATCGCATCTGGATAAATATATTTCCCTTTGAACTTTCAATAGTGAACTTATGTCGGATATACTTGGTCAATCGGTAGATTTGATATCTTTGAACCGTCGAGCTTTGGTGTATACCTAGACAACTATAAGTCACACAATCAACCCTTAACCATCTTTGGTTCTCATTGTTGTGTTCGTTTCAGCCATGAACACCGCATGGTTTCATAAGTGCATAGAGAACTGGCCTAACAAAATTCTCCTTGAAGCGGCTAACACTTCACACTTACATAGGTGATTCCTAAATGTGTCATCCTGTAGATACACTATTTGATATACCCCGTATCAAATTTAGAAATCATTAAAACCTTAATGCTTTATCCTTGGTACTGAACATTGTCTCATTACGAGAATGGGCCAAAATTTAGTTGACAATGTTGAACCGTCATTAATGACTTTGTTTGATATACTTGAACCTAGATCTTGGGATCTCCAGTTTTCTAGGTAGATTTACCACCACAATGACTTGTTCTAGGCCATAGTCCCATTCCCCTCGATGATTTATCAACTACCTTTCTAGTTAGACCTTTTATAAGTGGATCCGGCACATTATTGCTTGACTTTATGTAGTCAATCGTGATAATTCCTCTAGAGAGTAATTGCCAAACAATTTTATGTCTTCGTCGTATATGACCAGATTTACCGTTATACATAATGCTACCAGCCTTTCCAATTGCCGTTTGACTATCGCAATGTATGCATATTTGTGCCAACGGTTTGAGCCAAAATGGAATGTCTTCCAAGAAATTTCGGAGCCGTTCAACTTTATCACCGACTTTATCTAAGGCTATAAACTCAGCCTCCATTGTAGAGCGGGCAATACAAGTTTATTTGGACGACTTCCAAGATACCGCTCCTCCACCAATAGTAAATACATATCCACTTTTGGACTTAGAATCAGTCGAACCGGTGATCCAATTTGCATCACAGTATCTCTCAATCACCGCAGGATATTTACTGTAGTGCAAAACAAAGTCCTGGGTATGTTCTAAATATCTCAAAACTCGTTTCATTGCTATCTAATGGGATTGACATGGATTGCTTGTGTATCGACTCAATTTACTTATAGCACAAGCTATATCTGGTCGGGTACAATTCATGATATACATTAAGCATTCCAACACACGAGCATAATCCAATTGTGATATGCTTTGAACTTTGTTCTTTGCTAGTGCAAGATTCACGTCAATGGTAGTCTTTGAAACTTTAAAATCTAAGTGCTTGAATTTTTCAAGTACTGTCTTAATATAATGAAATGGTGACAATGCCATACCTTGAGGAATCTTATGGATCTTAAACCCCAGAATTAAATCAGCAACTCCCAAGTCCTTCATATCAAACTTGCTAGTTAGCATACACTTAGTCGCATTTATGTTAGCAATATCATTACTCATTATCAACATATCATCCACATATAAGAAAATAATGACTATGTGATCTAGAATATTTTTAATGTACACATCTTTATCACATTCATTTATCTAAAATCATTTGACAACATTTTTTTGTCAAATTTCGCATGCCATTGTTTGGGTGCTTGTTTTAGTACGTAAAGGGGCTTAACAAGTCTACATACCTTTTTTTCTTTACCTGGAACCACAAACCCTTCAGGTTGTTCCATGTAGATTTCTTCCTCTAAATATCCATTTACGAAGGCCGTCTTAACGTCCATTTGATGAATTTCAAGACCATAAATTGCAGGCGAGGGTGTTCATGGTTCGGTTTGGGTCGGTTTTTCCTTAAAAAGAAACCAAACCAAGTAAGTCGAATTTTCAAATATTGGAACCAAACCAAACCAAACCAATTGATTCGGTTTTTTATCGATTCGGTTTTTGTCGGTTTATCAGTTTTTTCAGTTATTTATCGGGTTTTTTCTTAAATATGATACATACACTACCAAACGCATATTCCGGCGACTACATTTTCAACATAACACTATCAAATCAATTGGTTTTTGAGAAATCTATCATTTTCAAGATATATTGATGATAATTGAATCAAATGATGATGAATAATTTAAGTACTCAATTAAAAATCGATTATTTTTAACATGAAATAAATTCTTGTACTTAGTAAAAGAAAACTAACAATCAAACTAGATGTAAAGGCAAAGAATTAGATTATTATAATAGCAAAGAACTAGGCTAAAAATATAAATGACTAATATGTACCATAAAATTTTAAAAACTTTATATTAAAATATACATATATATATATATAGGTGTAATAACAAATTTAAATAGTTATTTTTATAGTCAGTTTGGTTCGGTTTTTTCTGTTATTTTTTTATTAAAACCAAAATCAAACCAAATTTGATCGGGTTTTAAAATACAAAACCAAAACCAAACCAAACCTAAAAAGTATCGGGTTTTTTGGTCGATTTGGTTCGATTTTTCAATTTCTTATGAACACCCCTAACTGCAGCTAATGCTACTAATGTTCGTATGGACGTAATTCTTGTAACTGGAGAGTATGTATCAAAATAGTCAAGACCTTCTTGTTGTCTATACCCTTTAACCTCAAATCTTGCCTTATATTTATCAATAGTGCCATCATCTTTCATTTTCCTCTTAAAAATCCATTTAGAACCAAACGGTTTATTTCCAGGAGGAAGATCAACCAATTCCCATGCATGGTTGTTAAATATGGATTCTATTTCACTAACTACCTCTTTCCAAAATAATGATTCAGAAGAAGAAAAGATTCTTTAAATGTTCGAGGCTCATTTTTCAATAAGAAAGTCACAAAATCTGGTCCAAATGAAGTAGACGTTCTTTGACGTTTACTACGTCTTGTATCCTCATGATTAAATGTACATTCTTTTGTTTCTTCCCTAGGTCATTTAGATCCTTCATCAATCGACTCACATTCCTTTTTTATACGGATATATATTTTCAAAGAATTCAGTATTATCTGATTCCATAACCGTATTATTATGTATGTCGGGATTTTCTGATTTATGAACCAAAAATCGATATGCTTTACTATTGGTCGCATATCCTATGAAAACACAATCAACAGTTTTCGGTCCTATTTTTACCCTTTTGGGTTTAGGAACTTGCACTTTTTCCAAACACCCCCACACTTTAAAATAATTCAAGTTGGACTTCCTTCCTTTCCATTTTTCATATGGAATGGATTGCGTTTTGCTATGGGGTACTCGATTTAGTACCCGGTTAGCCGTAAGAATGGCTCCCCCCCCCCACAAGTTCTGTGGCAAACCAGAACTTATCAACAATGCGTTCATCATCTCCTTTAATGAACGATTCTTTCTTTCCGCAATCCCATTGGATTGGGGCGTGTAAGGGGCCGTTGTTTGATGAATAATTCCATATTCTAAACATATTTCTTCAAAAGGACATTCATATTCACCACCCTTATCACTTCTTATCATTTTGATTTTCTTGTTAAGCTGTGTTTCAACTTCATTTTTGTATTGCTTGAATACGTCTATTGCTTCATCTTTACTATTAAGTAAGTAAACATAGGAATATCGAGTACTGTCGTCAATAGAAGTTATGAAATACTTCTTTCCACCGCGAGATGGTATTGACTTCATGTCGCAAATATCCGTGTGAATTAAGTCTAAAGGATTTGAATTCCTTTCAACACTTATAAGGAAGTTTAACATACTCAGATTCCACAAATATTTGACATTTTGATTTGTCGCATTCAAACTTAGGAAATTATCTCGGCCAAACCCATACCACAATTAGGCAGTGAGACGGTCGATGCAATAATAAACCGAACGAAGGTCGGGATTGAATTCACATGGAGTTAGAATAGGGATTAGGTGTATATCTAGTGTGAATGTATGGTTTGTCCTAAATTTCTATTCCTCAATATTGATTGTTGTTCTACTTCTACTTTATCTTATTGTTTGCAAGTATGAAACTAAGAGATAATAGTTTTGGTTTTGTTGTTTTTTAACTGATGAAAGGATATAGGGTCGTGACCTCCACCTAGGTGGTTACCTAATGGGTTGTAAACTCTAGAGAAAGTTTGATTGGTCGAGGTTGTAATATAGCAATCACACTCGAATTAGTCAAGTTTTCCTAGAATTAGTCTCTCTTTCTCAAGTAGAGACTAAGTCAATTAGGCATGAACCAATGTTTTCAACCATTAATTATTGAATCAAAGCAAGGACTAGGCGTAATATCACTAACCCAATCACAAACAATCCCTAAATCAAACCCATTAAATACCCACACTAGGGTTGGGTCACAACCCTAGCTAGAAATTTAGCTACTCATGAAAAATACAGAAATTAAAGAAGAAATAAAGATAGATTCCATAATAATTAATTATGGGATGAAAATCTAATGTTTGAAGACAAATCTAGTACAAAATTACTTAAATCAGTAAAGAAAACGGCTCAGTTGCTCTCCCAAAACTAAACTTAACCTAAAAATGACAAAAAGTCCTATTTATACTAAACTGAAAATATTTGACAAAAATGCCCCTGCGGAGATTGTGCGGCCGCATTCTGAGCTTGACTGGTCAACTGGTCCTTCTGCAATCGCATAAAAGTGGGATGCGACCGCACTTCATCTAGTTGTGCGGATCGCACATTTCTGAGTGCGGCCGCACACTTGGCTTTGGCTGGGACTTGGACTTGATCCTGCGGACCACATATTTGTGAGTGCGGCCGCATACTGACTTCTGCGGCCGCACAATAATCGTGTGGTCCGCACATCTTCGCTTCAAGGCTGTTAGACTCTCTTCTCTTGTGGTCCGCATATTAGTGAGTGCGGTCGCACTTTGGCTCTTATGGCCGCACAATAATGGTGCAGTCCGCATTCCTTTAATTTCCCATAATTCTAAGTCTCTAAACCTCTCTTTTGCGTCCGCACCAAAATTATGCGGTCCACATACTCTGAAGCTACTTAGAAAGGAATCCTTCATTGTTTGCGGCCGCACACAATATTGTGCGGTCCGCACTATAAGCAATTTTGCCTTGTTTTGGTCCTTGTCCAATTTTGACTCTTTTTTTAGTTGATTTTCACTTCTTTGGCTCGTTTCCCAATATTCCTGCAAGAAAGCTCATTTCATTAGTTCTCAGGATACCTTTAAGCATTTTTTAATACAAAACACAAGTAAAAGAGAGCAAATAAGCGGTCAAAATCCCTGCTTATCAACTCCTCCAAACTTAAGCTTTTGCTTGTCCTCAAGCAATTAAGGCAATGCTCACCTCCATTAGAAAAAGGGATATTTCAGCTGGCCTAGGTTGAGTCAAAACACAAATCAATTGGGACCAATAATTACCCACACGCTCATGAATCATTAACAAGCCTATGGTTTGAAAATTGAAGCCCAAATGGATCTAATGTGACACTTGAGCATCAAGGGTTGTCTTTGTCCATTAAGGAAGCTCGCGCTTTCATGCAAGCCATTGTGGATCCCAAACTCCTCCTCCTATACTTTCCGAAAGCTCATCTCACTTACGAATGAAGAATTCAAAACAATGACTCGAGGAAGACTCACTCATCACTCTTAAAAGAATGTCACAAGCCCGACTCTAAGTACCATATGTTTGCCCCTCATGTAGATCACCACTGATGTAAGCTTGCTCGGCTTGAAATCACTGTCACGACCCCAAATCCACTAGTTATGATGCCATCTAATCCAACCTGATAGGTAAGCTAACTAATAATTATCCAATTTCAATTATATTAACAAGACAATTAAATGAAAGTAATTTATGAAATTTTACACATTTCCCAAGGACTGGTAGTACAAATCATAAGATTCTACGAATAGCGTTTACAAAGCGGAAATGAAATAAATACATAGTCTGTTTGAAAAGTACATAAACAGAGTTCTAAGGCTACCCTAAACAAAGAAGGCATCTACAACAGGGACGCAGGTACATCTTCAAGTCTCGCAACCGTCGAACACAGCAACAACAACCAACATCTGAACGCAATGTGCAGAAATGTAGTATCAATACAACCGACCCTATGTACTGAGTAAGTAACAGACCTAACCTTAGGTTGAAAGTAGTGACGAGCTAACAAAGGGTCGGTTCTAATACCAATATTCCACAACAGCTCATAACAGCATAAATTCAAGTATAAAAGAGATATCTCAAAAGTAAAAATACTCTGGCCGTTCACAGTTCCAGAAAGTGGTCATGCTTTTCAAATATCTCAGTGAAAGAAAATCCCATATCTCTTACCGGAAATGCCAAAAGTACGAGTAAGTTTGAAAACTGAAATTTTCCAAATATCTTTTCCACGATAAATAAAATGTTTCATTTTCTTTCCAAACAAAAAGTATAAAATACCTCTCTGTACCCACATATTAATGTGTATAATAAGTCATGAATGACGTGATACTATATAGCATGAGGAAAAATGCATATCTATGCCTGTATGTCATGTGTGCATATAAATTCCATGTATCTCAAAGATGAATCATGTACTCACACTGTCAGAGTACTCAATCTCACTGCCTCGCATACTCTCTCACTAGGCTCAATACTCAACACACTAAATCACTCAGCGATGTATAATAACTGCTGCGACGTGCAACCCGATCCACATATATATATATATATATATATATATATATATAGTCGACTGCGCTCACTAAGGGTGTACAGACCCCGGAGGGGCTCCTTCAGCCCAATCACTATATTGCTGCGGCATGCAGCCCGATCCAATACTGTTGCGGCGTGCAGCCCGTTCCAATAAAAATATAATCAATATATTTTTGCGGGGTGGAGCCTGACCCATAATGTATAATATAATATGCTGCGACGTGCAACCCGACCCAAAATTCCACTCTCACTCATGCCCTCGACCTCACTCAGTCATCAACTCTCTCCAGTTTTGCTCACGAGCTCAATATGTCATGAAACTAGCCCGACAACAATGATATGATGTATCAATAATAACAACTGAGACTAAGATATGATATGAATGCATGAATATGACTAAGTAAAAATATCAATGAAATCGGTGAGATGACAACAAGAAACGACCACGGTGGGTCCTAACAACATCAGCATGGAGCCTAAACATGATACTTAACATGATTGACAACTCTATTATTCTATCACGTGGTGAAAACACAATTATCAACAAACTAGGGCCACTATACAGTGCCATGGGAGTAGCAGTGTCCCAATTCACATGGTGCACGCCCACACGCCCATCACCTAGCATGTGCATCACCTCAATACCAATCACATAACATGTATTGTGGGGTTTCATACCCTCAACACTAAGTTTAGAAGAGTTACTTACCTCGAAAGAGCCAATACCATTGCCGAGAAAGCCAAGCGATGCTCCAAAGATGCCATCACGCGCGTTCCAATCTTTGAATGACTCAAAACTATCCAATAACAATTCAAATACATCAAACAATGCTAAAGGAACCAATCCCGATCGTAAAAGATCAATCTTGAATCAAATCCCGAAATCGACCCAAAAGCCCAACCCGGTCCCGCACCTCGGAACCCGACAAAACTCACAAAATACGACAACCCATTCAATTACGAGTCCAACCATACTAGTTTCACTCAAATCGATGTTCAAAACTCACAAATTCATATTATAAAATTTTAGGTCAAAACCCCCAATTTCCTCTTTAAATTCATCAACTAATTGCAAAAAAAGAAGATAGGTTCATGGAATATAACCAAAACTAAGTAGAGAACACTTACCCCAATCGTTATGATGAAATTCACTCAAGAAATCACTCCATTCCGAAGTCCATAGCTCAGTAAGTGATAAAAATGACCAACCCTCAACTTATAGCATTCTAACCAGCGATTCCGCATTTGCGGACAGATTGTCGCATCTGCGACCACCGCTTCTATGGTAAAAACTTTGCTTATGCGAAAATGGCCTTGCCCAGCAACCCCCGCACCCGCGGATGACAAATTCCACTTCTACGAAGATTTCCGCACTTGCGCTCCCAATCCCGCATGTGCGCGGCCGCATGTGCGCTACAAAAATCCGCTTCTGTGGTCTTCCTCACCCAGCCTCATCTCACTTCTGCGACTCCACTAACGCTTCTGCGACCATCGCACCTGCACAATACCAGTCGCAGGTGTAAAACACCAGAACCAGCAGCTATAACATTGAAGAAAATGATTTGAAATCAATCTGAAATGCACCCGATTCCCTCGGGACCCCGTCCAATCATACCCACAAGTCACATAACAAAACATGGACCTACTTGAGGCCTCAAAACACATACAAATATTCCCAAAACTTGCGCTGAAATATATCAAATCATCCTGGAATAAACCCAAATTTGCACATAAGTCCCAAATGACATGACAAAGCTATTCAAATTTACGGAACCACAATCCGAATTTGATATCCTCAAAGTCAACTTCCGGTCAAACTTATGAACTTTCCAAAACTTCAATTTTCTAATTTTTGCCAGCTTGTGCCGAAACATTCTACAAACATCAATGCAAATACGGGCATACGCCCGAGTCCAAAATACCATCCGGACCTAACGGAACCATCAAAACTCCATTCCGGGGTCAAATTCACAAAAAATCAAACTTGGTCAACTCTTTCAACTTATAGCTTGAACAAATGAAATTCATTCTTCCAAACCGATTCCTAATAACCTGAAAACCAAAAACTGACTATTCACATAAGTCATAATACGTCACATGAAGCTACTTATGCCCGCAAACTACCGAGGGAAATTCAAATGCTCAAAATGACAGGTCGGGTCGTTACAATCACGTAGGGCTTTTTCAGCATGTAATGAAGGCTTTTGGATAAATGAGGGTAATATCGGATTGGAATCGGTTCATCTTTCCTTTAGCACTTCATATTCTCTTGTTGACTCATGCTTTGCCGACTTTTTGACTCATTATCTTTTCCCTTAGGGGGTTTAGAGAGACTTGACATCACTCTTTCTTTGTCATGCTCTTCATGATCTCCTTCTTTGCTTTCTCCATGATTTGCACTTTTTCTTTCTTTAGCATCTTTTCAACCCTTTCACTTTCTTTTTGTGTTTTTCTTTGTTCTTCCTTTATTTTTCTTTGCCTTTTCCTCTTTTTCATTTTTTTGTCTTTTTGTGCCTTGAAACCATCTTTAAACTCCTCATCTCTCCCCCAAACTTATGTTTTTTCCATTTGAATCACATGAGTGCTAAAGAAAAGTCGGGTGCCAAGAGAGTGTCACTATAAAACGGTTAAAGTCTTGTAATGTGGTTATTGAATAGAAAGGCTTTAGGCTCAAAAGGGTTTACTAAGGATGATATCATTGGTGGTCCATGGAAGGTTTCAAAACGGGCCAAGGAGGGCCTACAATCACTTCTCAAGCCAAGCTAACTTAGAATTTCTCCTAGAAACAAATTTGGGAAAAGTTCTAGACCATTCGCACGGGTACTTGGACTTGTAACAAAATACTTTATCTCTCACATAACCGGTTTGTAAAAGAGAAAGGAGTCAAGGTCCCAAAACAACCGCAGTCAAGATTGAAAATCGCTAATGGTTCAACTAAACCACCCGATGATTGCCTAAGTCAACACAAGATCCACAAGGTCACTAACTAGAGCTATTTCTATACAAAAACTTATTTTTAACCATAAGCGCATAGTTAAGTGTGTTGGCACCAAGTGGAACATGCTCGACCCTTTTATTCATTACTACTTATTTTTGCCTAAACAAGAAAGGAAAACGGACCTAATCCCTTAAGAAGGTTGTCACGCCATCCATCGTTGGGAAGAGCCAACCGGTTCACACAAAATCCACCTTTGGAAAGAACCGTGGCATTAATAAAACCAAAGGCTTATTGATTACTCAAAACATAAAAAAAAGCTAGAAAATTCAAAAGAAACTACTAAAGTAAATAAGAAGTTATACTACTAAGAAAGATAAACTTAAGAAGCTACGAAATAAACTACGAAAAGTAAGATAAAAAAATATACAAACAGAAGTAAAATGAATATGTACATAAGGGAAACTAAATATATACATCAAACAAAAGGGAATAATATATACATACCAAAGAGAAAATAAAGATAAAAGAAAAAAATAGTATCAGAGTTATTACAGGCCAGTATCAATGCCAATCAATCAAAATAGACCACCCCCAAATGAAAAATAAGCCTCGTCTCCAATGCTTAACAAAAATAAGAACGGGGAAAGGCTAGAGAGTTAGGAGAACTCCCTAAGTGGTCTCAGTCTGCATGGTATCTCCAACACCCTCAGTCTGCATAGCATCCTCAACACTCTCAATTTCCTCAAGTTGTATCTCATCATCACCTGGCTGAGGGACAACCGGGTTGCTGAGCATTTGGATCATCTCCTCAGTTGTGTGGGCAGTAGCATCCGACTCCTCAGACTGATCGACTGCTACCTCAGATGCCTGTGCTACTGCCTGTGCTGCTGGGTTTGTTGTCTCCATAAGTAGGTCCACTGGTAGATCTCCTGCAGATGAAATCTTGGCAACCTCCTGTCTCAACTTCTCCACTAACTTCTTCGACGCCTGAGACTTCCGAATATTATTTGTTTGCTTCCCCAACTCCTCAATGACCTCTCCATGTGCCACTAGAGTCTCCATTATGGTCTTCTGGTTTTCCAGAATCTTCTTCAAAGTTTCCTCCACTGACGAAGGTATCTGTGGGGCTGCTGGGGCATAGGACTATGCTGCAACAACATTGGATATGTCAGACAACTTTGAAGTAGCTGCTTGCATCCAGTTGTTGAGACTCGCCAATGTCTGGGAGACTCGCAGTGCAGTCTGTGGATAAGTGGATGCTGGTACTGATAAAAGAGCTGATGTCCTGGATGAAGAAGGTGGTGGCATGGCTGCTGTAGAAGGCATGCCAACTTTGGAAGGCTCAGTAGATGAATCAGTAACTACTACCCTTGGCTCCTCAGGCTGGCCAGTGGAAGTAGTTTCCTTACCCTTGAACTTCGGGTTGTCAGCATCATGTAGGTGGTACCATGAGAAAGGCTTCTTCGCCTTTACCTTTGTATCATACTGCCTTGGATCCACCCTTTGACATTGAAGTACTCAGTGAGGAAGTTGGGTAGGGATATGATCTCTCATCCTTCTGGACAACCAAGGTAATGTTAGTGGACATGATGGCCCCCATATTTATCGGATACCCAGCCATAATCGAAGCCATGAGAACTGCTCAGGGAAGGGGCAAGTTGTTCTCATTCAAGCACGGGTCAATGCGGCTGCATAAAAATGTCTGCCACCCTTTGGCCTCAAAATTTAGGGTGGCCCCGATTATGGGGACCCCTGCTGTGAGCCACGGGGTGGTGGTCCTCGAGCTGCCAGAATTTCTGCTAACCATGACCGAGCTGCATCACCCAAAGCCAGCTTTTCTATGTATTGGACGGCCTCCACTTCTTCAAATTCCACATATTTGTTCAGAGTACAGGGGTCGAAACGGATTTTTAGATTTCGCACTTTTGTTACCTTGGTACCCTTCTTTATATCAGCCACGTTGGCATAAATTCTTTAACCAACTGCTCGTTTGCGTCGAGGACATTCTGGGTGAACCATTTCCATACCTTTCGCTCCTGGAACTGTCTGAGGACATTTGGATTGTGAATGTCCAAGTCCGTCATCAAGAACTGTCGCTCAAGTGTGAGCGATCTCTTGGGCCACCATTCTCTGAACCTGTTGAAGGCAGTCAGGCTAACAAATCTGTCCTCCCACATCTCTCTTCTCCTTAACCTCTCAAGGCCACCCACTCAAGTGTCACCTCCTCTCCCATCATCTGGTACAACATCATCATCCTCATCTACATTGATTGGTGCGGGATTCTAGGCCCCAATTAACATTTTAGATACTACCCACATGATTCTAGGCCAAAATGACTATCTATTGACATTGTCAGGCATGAACATAACCCTAGATAAAAAACAAAATTAAGAAAAAATGAAAAATCTAAAGCTGTAATGAACATACCAGTAATAAAGAATGCAGGTGTGAATCTACACAGATGAAATGCTTGATTTTTTATAACCAATAGGGTTAAGCACTGAGCTTGCTTAGGGTTTCAGAGATCAGAGAGGAAAAAGAATGAATAGTGCATGGAGGTCCTATTTATAGGTTGACCAGTCGGTGAAAAACCTACCTGAGTGTGGCCGCACAATTTTGAGTGCGGTCCCCACGCTTTACCTGTACCCTTGAAGAAGTTCCGCGGTCCGCTCAAAAGTGAGTGTGACCGCAGAATTTGTGCGGACCGCACAATTTTGTGTGCGGCCGCAATTTGTTAACAAAATTTGACAGGCCAAACTTCAGAGATCATGCACTTTTGGCATTCCAGTTGTGCGACCGCACGCAGAATTGTGCGGCCGCATGATGGTGCGGTCCACATAATTCTGGTGCAGTCCGCACTTTTGTGACACTTAACCAATTTTTCTTGCACGATCCCTGTAATGCACAACCATTCCTGCATATACTTCAAAACTAGTTAGCACAAAACAAAACCTACCTAATCTAAAGAAGAAAATCAAGAAAAAGAAAAAGAAACATGGGTTGCCTCCCTAGAAGCGTATGATTTAACGTCGCGGCATGATGTAGATTACCAATCCTTCAAAATGAAGAAACGCCACAACGTGGCCATCATCAACCTTGCCAAGATAATGCTCCAACCGCCACATCTCTTGCGTCACACATGAGCTCAAAAGGTAAGCTCCAATTTGGTGTGGTGATAATAGGAGTAGTAGTCAACTTATACTTGAGCAATTCGAATGCCTTCATACAATCTTCATTGAAATGGAACTTGGCATCCTTCTCCAAAAGTTTGCACAAGGTGTATACCACCTTAGAAAAGTCCTTGATGAATCGGTGATAGAACCCCACAAGACCTGGAAAGCTCCTCACTCACTTCACGTATGTAGGGGAGGGAGTTTGGTTTCAATTTTTGCTTTATCAACCTCAATACCATTCTTTGGAATCTTGTGACTGAGGACAATGCCTTCCTCGACCATGAAGTGACATTTTTCCCAACTCAAAACCAAGTTAGTTTCCTCGCATCTTGCCAATAACTTGTCCAAGTTGTCCAAGCACTCTTCAAAAAAATTCCCCACCACAGAAAAATCGTCCCTGAACACCTCAAGAAAGTCCTCCACCATATCGGTGAAGATGGCCATCATACACCATTGAAAATTCTTCGGTGCATTGCATAACCAAAATAGCATCCGCGAGAATGCGAAAGTTCCATAGGGACAAGTGAAAGTGGTCTTCTCTTGGTCCTCAGGAGCAATAAGAATCTGATTGTAGCTGGAGTATCCATCAAGAAAGCAATAAAAAGCATGTCCGGCCAACCTATCCAACATTTGTTCAAGAAATGGAAGCGGAAAATGATCTTTCCGAGTGACTTTGTTGAGCTTCCTATAGTTCATGCACACTCTCTACCCGGTGATAGTTCTTGTGGGGATCAATTCATTTTTGTCATTTGTTATCACAGTCATGCCCCCTTTCTTTGGGACACATTGCACATGCGAGGTCCATGAGCTATCGTAAATGGGGTAAACAACCACGATATCCAACCATTTTATGATCTCCTTATTCACTACCTCTTGCATAGCTTCATTCAATATTCTTTGATGTTCCATGGAGGGTTTGGCATCCTCCTCCAGAATAATTTTGTGCATGCAAAAGGCGGGGCTTATACCCCGAATATCCGCCAATGTCCAACCTATAACTTGCTTCCTTCTTTGGAGCACCGCCAAGGTAGAATCTACCTGTATGTTAGTTAAGCACGAGGAAAGAATAACATGTAAAGTGGAACAACGGACAAGAAACTCATACCTGAGGTGTGAAGGCAAAGGCTTTAACTCCAGGGTGGGAGGCTCCTCGATTGAGGGCTTTGTTGGAGGAGTCTTCCGGTTCTCAAGGTCCAAGGACAATTTTCTGGGCTCATAAGTATATGACCCCATTCCTTGCAAAGCATTGACACATTCTACAAATCCTTCCTTCTCATACTCATCATGATTTAGCAACACAGCTTCCAAGGTATCCTCAACATTCATCACGACACTTGTGTCATCAACAATTACTTCGGTCACTAGATCCACGAACGAACAAAATTCGGTGCTATTTGGTTGCCTAATTCATTTGCATACATGGAATACCACTTTTTCATTACCCACTCGGAAGGTGAGCTCACCGGCTTCCACATAAACTAGAGCCTTCCCTGTAGCAAGGAAAAGTCTACCCAAGATAATAGGCACCTCGTAGTCAATCTCACAATCAAGGATCACAAAGTCCACTGGAAGGATGAACTTGTCGACCCGAACTAACACATCATCAATTATCCCCAATGGCCTCTGCATGGTCCGATCTGCCATTTGTAGCCTCATCGATGTGGGTCTTAGTTGCCCAATCCCCAAATTTTTGAACACAGAGTAAGGCATCAAGTTAATGCTTGCCCCCAAATCACATAAAGCTTTGGAAAAATCGGCGATCCCGATAGTGCACGAGATTGTGAAGGCTCCGGGATCTTCTAACTTCGGATCCATTGAGTGCAGAATAACACTCACTTGATGTGTCATTTTGATCGTTTCACAATTCATTGATCTCTTCTTTGTTACCAAATCCTTCATGAACTTGGCATATCCCGACATTTGTTCTAAGGCTTCAACCAATGGCACATTTATGGACAAACTCTTCATCATATCAATAAATTTCTTGAACTGATTCTCACTGTTTTAATTTGTGAGTCTTTGAGGGTATGGAGGAGGAGTCCTTGGCATGGGTGCCTTGGCCTTTTGCACTACCGGGGCCAGTATGTCAATCACGTGTTCCCTAAACGGGTTCACTTCTTCTTGTGTCTCCTCCACACTTTCATCAATGTCAATCCTCACCTCTTCATTAGCTTGAACGTCATCGCTTGAAATGTCAACTTCTTGAACCAACACATCATCATCCGCCACTTTTCTTTGGTTTGAGGCACTTGCCTCCCCACATTTTCCGCTCCGTGTGGTTACGGCCGTTGCATGCCCCGTATTGTTCCCACCCTTCGGGTTCACCACCATATCACTAGGTAGTGCCCCTTTAGGACGAGTGTTTAAAGCTTGAGATATTTGGTCAAGTTAAACGTCCAAATTGCGCTAATTGAGCATCAGAGTCGGCAATTTTCTCCATCATTAGCTTAAACATATTTTCAATCCGTCCCATTTCACCATTGGAAGAACTGGAACCTTGTGACTGATATGGAGGCGAGTTGCTTGGTTGTTGATACATTGGAGGCCTTTGAAAGCCTGACCCTCGATTCTCTTGATTAATATTGTTCCAACCCCCTTGATTGTTGTTGCCTCCCCAATTTCTTTGATTGTTGCCACCCCAGTTACTTTTATTATTGCCTCCTCAATTGCCTTGGTTTCCTTGATTACTCCAATTGCCTTGATTATTGTTATTTCCCTAATTGCCTTGATTGTTGTTGTTTCCACCACTCTAATTGCCATGGTGGCTTTGGCTATTCCAATTTCCTTGGTTTCCTTGTGATCTCCATTGTTGTTGATTTTGAGTATTGTTTCTTTGACCTTGATAATTGTTGACATATTGCACTTCTTCTTCTTGCTCATTATATGTATCACCTTGGTCATACCCACTATCATCTTGCTCAAATTGTTCCGGACGATTATGTACTTGTTGACCTCTTTGTCATCTCTTTTTCATCATCATATTCACCGCTTACATAGCATTCACTTGTTTTGGCCCTTGAACCTGTTGAAGCTGAGCCTTAGCCAATTGGTTCATTGTGGTTGTCAACTCGGCAATAGCTTTCCCATGATTATGTAGCTCCTTGTGTAGCTGAATAATATTTGGGTGACCTTGAGGAACATTGGCCCTACTTTGACACGCCGACAAAGTATCCGCTATCTCATCCAAAATTTCACAAGCTTCAGCATAAGGCGTGTTCATGAAGTTCCCGTCAGTGAGTTGATTTACCATACACTGAGTTGTTGTGTTGATCCCCCTATAGAAGTTTTGTTGGATAATGTCCTAGGTCATATCATTATTCGGGAACTCCTTAACCATGGTACAATATCTTTCCCAAATCTCGTGCAATGGCTCATTGGGCTCTACCTTGAACGCTAGAATTTCATCCCGTAGTGTAGCCATGTGCCCCAGAGAGAAGAATTTGGCAATGAACTTTACAGCCAACTCATCCCAATTATGGATAGAATTATTGGGTAATCTCTCTAACCATTCCAAAGCCTTTCCCTGTAGAGAAAAGGGAAATAGCCTTAAACGCAGTGCATCCTCGGAAACATTTGTTTGCTTGCTCCGACGAACCCCTTGACATGCTTGTAAGCATTTTGGCTTGGATCTCCAGTGAAGAAACTCCGTTTCTCAATTAGTGTAAGCATCGTATTGGTGATTTGGAAGTTGCCCGCCCTAATATGGGGCACTGGCATAACCCTCGTTCGGCAACACCCTGTGTGCTGCCGCTCTTGGCGGAAGTGGGGGAAGGTTTGGGATATTATCATGGGGCGGTCAGCCTCACCTATTTACTTGAGGTTAGGGATGAATCTCATCCCCTTGATCATCGTCTGCCTTCTCCCCCAATTGCAAATTCCCGATGGGCTCGTTGTTGAGAGCCATTTTTGTACCTATAAGCAATTCAAAAACAAAATTAGTGACTCGGAAGGAAAGAAAGACAAAGCACACAAAAACCTAGATATAAAGCTAAATTCGTTTAACTCCCAGGCAACGACGCCAAAAATTGATCTCAGCCAAACCCACACCACAATTAGGCAGTGAGGTGGTCGATGCAATAATAAACCCAACGAAGGTCGGGGCCGAATCCACAGGGAGTTAGAATAGGGATTAGGTGTATATCTAGTGTGAATGTATGGTTTTTCCTAAATTTCTCTTCCACAATATTGATTGTTGTTCTACTTCTACTGTGTTCTATTGTTTGCAAGTATAAAACTAAGAGACAATAATTTTGGTTTTGTTGTTTTTCAACTGATAAAAGGATCTAGGGTCGTGACTTCCACCTAGGTGGTTACCTAATGGGTTGTAAACTCTAGGCCAAGTTTTATTGGTCGAGGTTGTAATATAGCAATCACACTCGAATACTCACTCTATACCTCTCGGTAGTTTGAGTGATTTTGCCCAATTTGGCTTTCTCAAGTCCAAATGGCTATTGCACAAAATAAGTGATAAATGCTCAATTCGGGTCTTACTATCTCTAGATGCAACCCTAAAATTGGGGCTATCAATTTCTTGAGTTCACCCCAATTTCTTGTTAGCCAAGTTTTCCTAAACTCAGTCTCTCTTTCTCAAGTAGAGACTAAGTCAATTAGGCATGAACCAATGTTTGCAACCATTAATTCTTGAATCAAAGAAAGAAATAGGCTAAATATCACAAACAAGCCCTAAATCAAACACCCATTAAATACCCACACTAGGGTTGGGTCACAACCCTAGCTAGAAATTTAGCTACTCATGAATAATGCAGAAATTAAAGAAGAAATAAAGATAGAATACATAATAATTAATTATGGATGAAAATCTAATGTTTGAAGACAAATCTAGTACAAAATTACTTAAAGCAGTAAAGAAAACTGCTCAGGTGCTCTTCCAAAACTAAACTTAACCTAAAAATGACAAAAAAATTCTATTTATACTAAGCTAAAAATATCTGACAAAAATGTCCCTGCAGAGTTTGTGTGACCGTATAATTCTGAGTGCGGTCCACACTCTGATCTTGACTGGTCAACTGGGCCTTCTGCGATCGCATAAAAGTGGGATGCGGCTGCACTTCATCTAGTTGTGCGAACTGCACATTTCTGAGTGCAACCGCACACTTGGCTTTGGCTGGGACTTGGACTTGATCCTGCAGACCGCACATTTGTGAGTGCGGCCGCACACTGAATTCTGCAGCCGCACAATAATCGTGCGGTCCGCTTATCTTTACTTCAAGGCTCTCTGACTCTCTTCCCCTGCGGTCCGCATATTAGTGAGTGCGGCCGCACTTTGGCTCTTGTGGTCGCACAATAATGGTGCAGTCTGCATTCCTTCAATTTCCCATAATTCCAAGTCTCTGAACCTCTCTTCTGCGGCCGCACCAAAATTATGCAGTCTGCATACTCTGAAGCTACTTTGACAGGAATCCTTCACTGTTTGCGACCGCACATAGTATTCTGTGGTCCGCACTGTAAGCAATTTTTTCTTGTTTTGGTCCTTGTCCAATTTTGACTCCTTTTTGAGTTAATTTTTACTTCTTTGGCTCGTTCCCTAATATTCCTGCAAGAAAGCTCATTTCATTAGTTCTTAGAATACCTTTAAATATTTTTGAGCTAAAACACAAGTAAAAGAGAGAAAATAAGCGGTCAAAATCCCTACTTATCATGCAACACTTCCAAATTAATCATTTTTCGCAAGGTTTTATAATTGAAATGTCCCAAACGTATATGCCATATATCATTTGACTCAAGTAAGTAAGAAGCTGAATTTTATTATTCTCAACGACCATTACATCAGTTTGAAAAGGCCCTCAGTGAGGTAACTGTTTCTTACAAACATTTGATTCTTACTTATTACAACCTTATCGGATATAAAAACACACTTAAACCCGTTCTTAACGAGAATTCCATTAGAGACTAAGTTCTTCCTAATCTCGAGAACATGAAGGACGTTGTTCAGAGTCACCACTTTGCCAGAAGTCATTTTCAGAAATATCTACCACATCCTTCAATTTTGGCCGTTGCAGAATTTCCCATAGAAAGCGTCTCTTCGGGTCCAACGGGAGCATATGTAGCAAATGCTTATCTAACATCACAAACATGGTGAATGGATCCAGAATCAATCCACCACTCCTTAGGATTTCCCACCAGGTTGCATTCAGAAAGCATATCACACAAGTCATCAATATCTTCGTGTTTTTCAACCATGTTTGCTTGACCCTTCTTCTTGTCTTTCCTTGGAGCACGACAATCTGCAGATTTGTGTCCAGCTTTCCCACAGTTGTATCAATTTCCGTTGAACCGCTTCTTGCATGGGATATTTTTTGGTCCAGAAGCCTTCTTCCTCTTTCTATTATTTTGAGGAGCATCCTCAACAATGTTTGCTCTCATTATTATTGAGTTTCTACGGCCTTTCTTTTCAGCAGCTTTACTGTCATCTTCAATTCTCAATCGAACAATGAGATCTTCAAGCGACATCTCCTTGCATTTGTGTTTCAAGTAGTTTTTGAAGTCCTTCTACAAAGGAGGCAACTTCTCAATCATCGCTGCAACTTGGAATGCTTCATTGATTACAAGACCTTCAATGAAAATTCTATTAGTAAAAATAATATAATTAATACTTTCAACATCAGTATTAATTCGACTTATACCTTCATCAAGGAGATCGTGAATAATCACTTGCAATTCCTGTACTTGGGTAATAACAGACTTGCTATCTACCATTTTGTAGTCCAAAAATTTAGCTGCAACGAATTTCTTCAACCAGGCATCTTCAGTTTTGTATTTCCTTTCAAGCGCAATCCATAGTTCTTTTTACGTCTCCACATTACTATAGATGTTATACAGATCGTCCTCCAGTCCTCTAAGAAAGTAATTCTTGCATAGAAAACCAGAATGCTTCCACGCCTCTATCACGAGAAAGTGTTCATTGTCTAGAGTTTCGTCGGACAGAACATGAACATCTTCCTTAATGAACTTCTATAGACTTAAAGTCGTCAAGTAGAAGAACATCTTCTGCTGCCATAGCTTAAAATCAATCCCGAAATTTTTTTCGGGTTTTTCTGCCAGTGTTGTTCGTCTTGTCGATGCATTGGAAGTCACCATCGGAACAGTCTGGTTTCCGCTGTCATTCGTCATTTCTGTAAAAGAATGACACAAACAAACGTTTAATAAATGACGAAGTTTTTATATCTTCAAATCGAATAAAACTGGTCCCTAATAGAAAATCACCACAAAGGCTTTAATCTCCAAAACGGGAGTAGAAAACCACAAAGGTTTTAGTCTCCAGAATAGTGAGTATAACACAAATACAGAAAACAATTAAGTTCCTTAAGCTTGTTAGTATACTGTATTTGTAAAATAGTTCTAGAGAAGAAAAATAAAGTATAAACAGGAATGTAGAAGAAACAGAATTTATTCCGAGCCCACTGAATTCAATGTTTCCTTAAGGAACTTAATATCCTCCTAGTACCCGAGGTTGTGGATTATTTTCTCCCAGGATTGAACAAATTACACACTAGTGTTGTCGTACTTCAAACCCAGTATTTCAGCGAATACAATGATCGGTAGCAAATCACACTTACTGTTATTTTCTTTTGTAGTTAAAACAATGCAGAAGAAAGGAGGAGAATTCAGAATTTCATATGGAAAATATGAGAGAACGGACTAGTATTTATCGCCAACATGTTGAGTTCAAACACACGTAAAACGACCATAACGTAAATGGCCATTTACGCAAATTAAACCGGGAATTCAATATGCAGAGGAAAATTAATTTTTCATTACAAAAAATGGATAATTTTTTAATAATATTACGTTAATATTTACTATTAACAAATAAATTTTGTCCAAAAAATTAATCAATCAATAAGCTGAAGCCGAGTCGAGCGAAGACGACGACGATGCGGGGCTTGCCTTCTTCTTAACTCTTTAAGAGCTAGAAAAAGAGAAATTATATATATACCATCAAAAGTCTTTTCCTCCTCCAATATGGGACAATGTCCCTTTGTCAAGAAGAGAAACTCAAATATTTCATTTTCCCTCCATTTTCTATTCACCCTCTTTTAAGCTAAAGTAAGTTGTAAACCCCCAACATATTCTGGCCAAAACCTAGTTCACCATATTTGAAGAGAAGGAAAGAAATGACGAGGTTGGGGATGGGGGTCTCGTTCGCCGGAGTCGGCTTTGGCAGAGAGACAAAGATTGAGAGAGAGGGGTAAGACCCATAAGGTGGTAGGATAGTTGGGTCAAAAAAATGGGCATGGTTCTTTAAAATTTGGGTTGATATTTGCCTACTTGGTAGTTTAAGAGAAGGGCTCGATGCCACAGTGGACTTCTGTTAGGGCTAGGGACAAAATTATATATTATATTAACGGTAGGTATGATTTTGGACGGAAAGTAGAAACGGGTATAAACGTGACTAATTTTCAATAGTATAAGGACAATTTTGACCTTTTTCCTTAAAATTTATATTTAAAGTATCTAACTTCATTTATGCTTTTTATTTTTCGCGCGCAGATATATAGAGTACACTTCCGAAACCCTGGATTATGATTTATGCCGCACCAGCAATTCCTATGTTGAAGTCGCCAAAAATAGATGATATCAAATATCTCAGTTAATTATAATGTGTATAAGAAGGTTTTAAGAGTATCTTAGAATTCAAAACAAAAGGATTTTAACTCCTTAATAAAGGACATGTGTGGAATCAGCTTGCCATCATTTATGTGCGTCTCTCTGTATGTATACGAAAAAGAAAAGTATTATTCATCATGAATAGCAAAGCGATGCTTCGGATTGGGATATAATACACATAGTCAATTTACGTTTGCTTAAGTCACATCTTAATTATTCAATAAGGTAATGGGATTAAGTTTTCCTCAACTGACCTTATGAATTGTGAGTACCGGAAGGGACCTTGTCTTTCAGTGACGAGGATGCAGAGGGGATCTTACAACCTCACAACGATACACTAGTAATATCTATTATTATGAATAAAACTCGAGTTAAATGTGTTTTGATTGATCCAGGTAGCTCGGTTCAAAAATCGTAAATCGATAGAATCCGATTAGACATTGTGGTACATTTTCAAATAATGTATATCTATAAAAGTCATATCCATATACGCATCATTTGAAGTTATATTGCAAGTACGTAGAGTATAATTCAACGTCACATAAATGAATAAAAGCACAAGCATAGAATAGTAATCTTGAATCCAACATCAGTAGCGAATACATGGTTTATATATATAGTCAGTCCGTTATAACGATCTTTCGGACGATAAATCATTTATATATATGATTCTACTATTTTAAATATGCAATTTTATGTAAAGAGCTACGAGTTAAATTACAACTAATTCTTGCAGTGCCAAGAGAGAAAAACAGTCAATAAGTCGTCAAAAACTAACCTAAAAAAATAAGTACATCATTGAATGTGAGATTTGAATATGTAGTTCTTATTTCGATGGCTGACAATATTCCCTAAATGAACAGATAAGATCAAGATAATCTAATTATGATTTGTTCAAGTAATCAACTATATTGTATACGGTCAAAATCGGGCTGTCTGGTTAATCGAGACCAGGACGGCAGGCCAAGGTTCAATCCCATGTTATATCGGATTGTGACATGAAGATATACTACCAAGTTCGTAATTCGAGGACCGATTGAGATCCAGACCAGCCGAGATCGATACCGAGCGGGATAGGCATCGAGCGAGACCGAAGAAAGCCTGCTAAGTCGAATAATGGAAAACCGAGATACCGTGATCGGGCAAGGATCGTGGCGAAAATCTCGGCACGTATCAAATCAAGGTCGGTTAATTAGCTAATCAGGGGATTTTCTTCTGTATTTAGAATTGTACCATAAGTAGAACTCCTCTATTATATAAAGAGGGTTCTAATCATTTCGTAAGCATTAGATTAACATCACATCCACACATAACAAAACAATATATTACATTTTCTCTCTTAAGCTCTCTTATTATGTTGTTCAGTTCTTACTCTTCAATAACATACTCAGTTGGTTCGAGGGCGACCTAGCTCGAGGACCAAAGCTGCACATTACATTGGTCTACTTTATTTTACAATTAATTTCTAATATCAATTTTCATATTTCTCAGTTTGTACCAAGCGAAATCATGTATCCTTAAAACCACTTATAAATTTAATTGTTATATGATTTTAAGAGTAATCACAATTGTTATCGAGTTATTAAAACTTCAAGGTCATAAGACCTTTTAGGCAACCCTGGAATTTTATAGGTCACGGCCGCCCCACATGGGGACTGATACTTTGGGCAAGCTTGAAGTAGAATGGGAAAATAATCCCAACGGGAGATCCCGTACTAAGAGGCTATGACCAAAATAAACGGTTCGGAGACGTCTGGATTCCGTAACAAACAGGCCTTCGAATTCTTTCATACAATACTAAAAGGATTCGATAATATCAAGCCTCGAAAACTCTAATGAATAAAAAATTGTTCGAACTCTCGAACAATTCCTTATTTATCTCTAAGGAATTACAAGTTTTGTAAATACAAATGATAAAAACTTTTTCAAGCCAAAAAGGGGAGAAAGCCATAAAAAATCTTTTTACAAAGGCCAGATCGGCCTAGTTCAAAAAACAAAAAAGCCTAAAGGCTGTTTTACTTTGAGTTCGAGAGACCATTCTCGCTCAACTAAAAAACCTAAAGGTTACCCTATCTCGAGTTCGAGCAGATCCTCGCTCGAACATAAATCCTAAGGGCTATACTAATTCGGTTTCAAGCAAATTTTCTCGACCTCGGACCTTAGAATGCAACTTCATAATTTCATAAGGCAGAAGGGAAGAAAGGTTTTTATATATATGTGTCAAAATCATTTATAAGGGCAGCATGACCCGATCAAAATTCTTTATAACGGCCCAAAAATAGCCCCGAAAAAAAGCACAAAAAAGAAGGACAAAAAATACTAAGTCCTATGAAGCTTGGTCTTCATCGGAAGCGGCATCCCCGCCTTCGAGATATTCTTCTTCAAACTCATCAGAGTCATCTTCGGGGAAGGCCAGCTTCCGAGCCCGGTGTTCTTCTGCTCGAGAATTGTCAATGTCGGTCGCAATATTGAAATCTTGGGCTTGATCATCTTCAAGGTCCTCCCTCCGAGCTTTCCACTTTGCGTGGTCGATCATGTTTCTAGATTTGGTCTGGATAGCCTCAACATTGATCTTGAACTAGGCCACCCTTTCATCGGCCTGGATACCGGCCTTGACCACTTCGTATTCAACCTCCTCGAGTTTGCTGGCGGCCGAATCCAGCTGAGACTGGAGCTCTTTGATCTTCTTGGCCTGCACCGAGTTCCTCTCTTTCTCAGCTCGAAACTAAGTCTCAGCCGATTCCAATTGAGCCTGAATGGTATCTTTCATCGTGGCCAAAACGTCCATGCTCCTTTTAAAAATATCAGCCTCGACCCGAACGTCATTGTTGAGCTGGTCGATTTGCTCAAGCCTATGTCGGATATGCAAAATTGGGTCATTAGTTGTTATCTCTAACTCGACATCACTATCATGGAGAATTCAGAATACATGTTTGTCCATATTGGTATGCTCCTCCCGAGCTACAACCAGATCGGCCTGGAGTCTTTCGCTGAGGAGCCTATATGTATCTCCCTTCTTAGTAAGGCTCCGGATGTCGGCCTTATGCTCTTCCCGGGCTCTGACGAAATCTTCGTGGTGCAACACAAAAGCCAATAAAAGAAAAGGGAAAATGTTAGGAATATTTACAAGTATAAAGAAAGTACAAAATAAAGTTTGAAGGTTACCCGATTTAGTGCGTGTTGGGCCTCGTTGAACAAGAAAGCGGCCCCTACGACATTCATCACAGTCTGGTCCTCTCGGTCACCAGGCCTCTCAGATAACTAGAGACTCCAACTGGGGGGGGGGGGGGGGGGGGGAGAAAACTCGAGCATCTTTGGGGATGGTCAACACCAGGTGCTGTTTGCTGTTAGGGTTAACGCTCGTAGACATAAATTGATCTACCAGCTTCAAGCTTGGTGCAGATCTAGTTGCCCACGGTGATGGTGCCTTCCTCGGCACTGACAGATCTCCAAACCCGGGGACCTCCTCAGAAGTAGCCGCTTCGAGCCCATCAAAGAAGCCATGAAGATCCACCCGCTGACCATCCAACATATTGGCCTCTTGAATCATTGTATCAGAAATCTGGGGCGAGTCCGATATCTCGACCACCCCAGGTTCGACCCTAGGAACCTCTTCCGTTGCTTGAGGGGTTTTGTTTTGAGGATCCATTTCTCCCGTATTTTCTGCGGACGGGGTGACCTCTGGCTCAGGAACCTCTGGCGAAATTCCTTTGTTGATTGCCTCCGGTACAGAGGACTTCTGTACCGGAACTGCAGCTCACAGATGAGTCACCAGCCCGACTTCTTCTTCTTATTCTTCTTGTTCTTCCTCTTCGGAATCATCCATTAGCTGGTGGACTGAATCCAAATATAAGGAAATAATGTTTCCCTTTGGCTTGTGAGGATTCCTCACCGGCCTCTTCTTTTCCGAGCCCAACGGACTCAGGGCCCTTTTTCTTTTTTTCTCCTTAGCCGGCTTCGAAGTTGATGGTAGAGGGAGGACTTCTTCATCGCCGGAAGGAGGTCTCATTGGGACATCTTTCCCGAGATGTGCAGAGAAAGGGAAGCAAGTTAGTTTAGAAAATATTAAAGTAATAAATAAAAAGAGAGCAGAAGCTTACCGTGGTTGCGAGCCTCCCACCGACCCTTGGAAAGCTCCATCCAAGCCCGTTCGTAGTAGGTCCCCTGAGATACTAGACTCTCGACCCAATTTTTTTAACTCCGAAATCGGGTCCGGCATCTGGGCCACAACTGCAATAACAAACTAAAAATAAGCAACAATTGAAAAAAGTAAGAATGAAAAATGAGCACTCAAGGCAAAAACACTTACGATTAAAATTCCACCGCTCCGGGAATGGCATATTATAAGGCCCCGTAAAATTTTTCATGAAAATCGGGATTCTATGATACCGAGCTAGGCGTAGAGGTCAATAATAGTAGAAATTCTTCACGGCGATCAGTGCATAGAGAAGTTAAAGGAAAATCTTAGCATAAATAGGGCATTCCTGCGGCCCATTATGCGGCTGCAGAATCACTCTATGGACATCAGAACGCCCGCAGAGTGAGGCAGTCATTTGGGCCATTTTTGGTGTCATTTTTGTGGCCCATTATGGGATCGCAGAACATTTTGCTGGCCGCACTTTGATCGCATATCCAACTTTGGAATTCGTCATGTGGGAGTTCTGCGGAGCATTCTGCGACCGAAGGACAGTTCTGGGGATCGCAGACTGGTCGGAGACCGAAGCAGAAAAATGCCAAGGGTCGAGGGTAATTATGCGGACCATTTGCGGACCGCAGAAGCATTATCCGGTCACATATGCGATCGCAGATCTGTGTCGGGGCTCCTATTTTCTCATTTTTAAACCCGACCCTATCTCGTTAAAACATTCATTTTAGACCATTTTGAACCTATTTTCTGATATTTCTAGAGTGAGAGAGAATCCTAGAGGGAGGAACTAATCTTCACCAAACTATTCTAACCTTGAAGATTATCAAGAGAGGCACCTAAGTCTTCTTCCTAAGAGGTAAGATTTCATCACCCCAGCTCTTAATTACAAAATATAGCTAATGGGCCATTAGTAAGATAATTTAGGGGGATGAGGGTGATTACCTTACATGTATGTGCTCCTAAAGTATGTGGGGAAGTTGTAAATCAAAGATAGAAAATAATGGAGAATGGGTTGATGTAATCTTTCATAAAAGAGGGCCACGAAACCTTAATAAACACATAATATTTGATAGAATGCTCAATTGAGCTAGGATTATGATCGTTTTCCTAATTATGGTTTCAATTGTGCTCCATAGCTAAAATAGATTGAAGTTGCGAACATTCCGGAACATCGTAGAGTTTTAAGAGGCGCAATTGAGGTATATATGGCTAAACCTCCTTCTCCTTAGAATCGAAACCCCTGGTGTTCGTGAAATTGGTGTAAGTCCCCAAATTGATCATACTAGAATTGACTATCCCAAATGTGTGTGATAAATGATATATGTTCAATAATTGTACTAAAGGCTTATCATGTCATCTTGAACTTCGAGGATACGTGTAAAATGTGGAGTATGTGTTAAGAAAGGTTAAGACTTCATGTCAAAATCGAATAACAGTTATTGGGCCAATTTCTATGAAAGACCTCTATGTGCTTGGGATTTTCCAAGTATTTCCCTTATGTGTACAAATTCTTTACATGATAGGTCTTATTGATGCTGATATAATGCTATGGAATGTGTAAAAATGAAAACTTAAATTGTAAAATACGGCCAAGTTCCAAGAATGACTTAGTAAATGAGGCCACTCATGCCAATGTATCGAAAGATGGGAAAGAAATGTAAAGTGAGATGATTGATTGAAAGGATGATGTCTCAAATGAGATTGCCTAGCCGATCGGGTCGGGATCGAACTCCGTGTAAGAACACAGTGGCATTGTAGATTGTGGCATATGGAACTAAAGATTACCAACCTAATAAGATGGAAATTGATTGAGAATTTATGTGACCCTTACTTGATGTTTTATCATTGTTTGAAGCTCTTATTGAACTCATGACTGTTTTTCCCCTTGTATTAATGTTCATTCTATTGAAATGGTGTTTTAGTTTTACATACTAGTACTATTCGATATTACTAATGCCCATTTTGCTCAGGGCGCTACATCTTTAAATGGATGTAGGTGGTTCCATAGCTGACAGTGTTGATCGCAGCTAGTGGTGCATCCTCTTCTCAACACTCTTGGTGAGCCCCATTTCATCCTGGGGTCAAGTATTGTATCTCTTATGCATATATTTCCCACGTTTTGAGGCATCATCGGGGCCTTGTCGCCGACATTATTATAACTATCATTTTGTATCTTTAGAGACTCCGTAGACATTATGTGGGTTGTGTCTGGGTGCTAGAAGGGTCAGACGGATTATGTATGTTTTGGACCCTTGTTCCACTAAATCGTAAAGTGTATGTATTTTGGGAACTTAACTATGATGTAGCAAAATGAAACGAAACGAATTAGTAATGTTAATGCATATGATCTTTCTACTGTTTAACTAATGGTAACACGCCTTCTCTTGATCATAAGTGAGTTGGGTAGGAAGTATCTAACAGGCTAGCCCGACCGGGTTCATCCGGTCGAGCATCGGTCGAGCTCCCCGAGGTTGGGGCGTGACACATATCTTTGGCAGGGGTCAGGTCCGATGTCCTTATTCAGACAAACCTGCCCATCTAGCCCGATCACGGGTCTCGTCAAGAATGGAGAATGGAGCTTTGATGGACCGACGAGAAAGCTTAATTAGTCCTCGATAGATTCGAGGAGTGTAGAGGCGCATGAGGTGATCGAGGGTAAATGAGCACCGCTCGATCTTGCTGGTGAAGAATCGAGAAGGATGAAGATTCTCCAGAACGACGGATGAATATGGCCCAGGGTAACTTGGTACCTTTTGTAGAAGGCAACTATTACAGGGTCCAGGGGGCTAAACATAAATGGGTAAGTGTAAAAACTTAGATACCCTTATACGTATGTGGTGATTGATTCCTCAAGAGAGGGAACGACCACGTCCTTATTTACCCAGTTGCACTCTTCTTTAACCTTATCAAGGAGGCCCTTGATGATGGTACACATGTACCTTGACATCAGTTCACACCGGCCCTGCACCGAGGGAGTCTTCTCTATCTTGAAGTCGGAAACCATCGGGCACCTCGTCGGATTGTATTCCTCAGGGTGGGACTCTGCCGCGGCTGCATCGCCGACAGAGCACGATGAAGAAGGTGCCTCTTTTTGTGGCACGATTTTTGAAGTTTTAGCCATTTGTGAAAAGTAGAAAGAAAAGAAATTGACTAAGGTTCAGGAAAATTAAGTATGAGAAGTAAGAAACAAGAATTCTTTTAGAGAAAAAGAAGGGAAGGTGATGGTTGTAAAGGTTTGAATGAAGAAAGATTAAGAGTTTTATAGGTTAAAGGCGACAGTTCAGAGATGCCTAGTGGCCGACCAGCACCTGACATGCATTTAATGCGTTGGTTACTAGACCAATGAGACGTTTCGTTGCTTATGTCGTGATCGAGCTAGTCAATGATGTCATCACTCGAAAGGATGAAGCTCGAGAATTCATGTCGTTTCTCATCATCTTATTTATGAGAAACGAGGGGACTATCTGTACACAGTCAAAATCGGGCCCGCCCGATTTTTTATGGTTGATCGAGACCAGGACGGCAGGTCAAGGTTTGACCCATGTTATATCGGATCGTGACATGAAGATATACTACCAAGTTCGTAATTTAAGGGCTGATTGCGATCGAGACCAGTCGAGATCGAGACGAGCGGGATAGGCATCGAGTGAGACCGAAGAAATCCTGCTGAGTCAAATAAAGGAAAGCCGACATATCTATCACGACCACAGTTCGCCCTCCGTGAACATGTCGTGATGGCACCTAGTCCCTATAACTAGGTAAGCCTAACAATGCGGAAAAACAACATAACTTGCAGAATAATTAATTAAAACTGAACAACTAAAGAAAGACTGTATATAAATGTCGCTCGACATATACAACCCAATAATGCGGAAGTCTATAATATCACTCCAAAATCCGGAAACTCACGGGAACCACAGGCTAACAGAAATATAATACACTGCTCTAACTCCAGAATGTCTAAACAACTGTAAGGAAGGAAAGATGTCCACTAAAGCTGGAATAAGATAGAGACTCCTAGTCTGCGGACGCGGCAGATGTACCTCTGAATGTCTGCTAGATCTCTCAACCTCGAGGATAGTGCGCCTGGGTGACCTGGATCTGCACATGAAAAACATGCGCAGAAGGGGCATGAGTACACCACAACGGTACTCAGTAAGTGCCAAGCCTAACCTCGGTCGGGTAGTGACAAGGAAGGTCTGGGCCCTACTGAGTTTAAACAATATAATATGAATTTATAGTAAGAAAACAGGCATTAATAATGAGTACAACAGTGAAATAAGATAGGTCAAACAAGGCAATAACCAAAAACACAAGAACAGAGTAAACACGGAATATGTACAGCTCAATGACAATGGTAACAATGAGGATCTCCCGGGATACCGTCCTGTAGTCCTTTTCTCAACTGTCCATGGACATCGCGGGATACCGTTCCGTAGTCCATCATATGTATATCAAAAGGATCTCTCGGGATACCGTCCCGTAGTCCCAAAGTAAATATGCAGGGGATCTCTCGGGATACCGTTCCGTAGTGCCAAAGTAAATATGCAGGGGGATCTCCCGGGATACCGTCCCGTAGTCCATCATATGTATATCCAAAGGATCTCCCAGGATACCGTCCCCTAGTCCCAAAGTAAATATGCAGGGGGATCTCCCGGGATACCGTCCCGTAGTCCCAAAGTAAATATGCAGGGGGATCTCCCGGGATACCGTCCCGTAGTCCCAAAGTAATACGCAGCCACAACAAGAAGATATTCAGAAATAGAGTGCAAAAATACAAGGCAACAAGTAGTTCTAGCCTAACATGCTTCACGTAGTACAATTAAAGCAACTTAAGCAATTAGGCAATTTAGGGCAACTAGGCATGATTTTCTATGCTAACATAGACTAAAATTGGAAATAGAGTAAAACAGGTAAGAAAGAAACTCATTCTAAATATTTAAAGTAAAACCGGATTTTTCAACAATTAGCACAAATACGTGCTCGTCACCTCACGTACAAGGCATTCAATTACCAAATATCACATCTTAAAGGGAAAGGTCCCCCACACAAAGTTAGACAAGCTACTTACCTCGAACCGGCTCAAAATCAACTCGAAACCACACGTTTGCCACGAGTATCCGACTC
>ML368527.1:1323-55760 GCA_005239525.1 Nicotiana knightiana | reverse complement strand
ATCATCTATTTGAACCTTGTCACCTCTAGTAAGCACTGGAAATGTATGAAAGAAATATGAAAAAGTTAAAGTGTGGGGTGGTAGGCTGGTTTGTGAGGGGAATAATTGAAATAAGGAGAAAGGTGCAGGTTTGAAAAAGTAAGAGTCACTTGAAAAAGAAGAAAAGAAGAAAAGAAGAAAAAGAAGAAAAAAAAAAAAAAGAAATAAATGAACACTTGTGTTGTGTTGAAAGAAAAATATATGTGGTGACTCTTAATATAATTGTGCTTAAAGAAGTATGGGGAAATAAAATCGTTGTGAAGGTGGAATTTGGCTATATTGAGTTTGAGGTTGAAAAGCTAAGTATGTGTATTAAAGTGCTTATGGAGGTGTAGCCATTCTTATATCTAAATGTATCCTACCCGTCCCGAAGCCTACATTACAACCAAATAAAAGTCCTAATTGATCCTAGACTGAATGAGCTCGATTAGTAGAGTAGTACACTACGGGCAAGCCTATGGTGCATCTTTTGTGGCATATGAATGTTATTTCTGAGAGTGAGTGAATTCTTTCTATCTTAAGTTCCTATGTTTTTAAATTTCATTGTGTGTGGAACTAACTCTTGGATATGGTGAGGGCACATGATTCACGAAGGAAAGGTAATGTTGTCGACCTCTAAGTTAGAGTAGTGAGTGGATTGTGAATAAAGCATGGTATATGTGAGTCGACTATTGAGGCGAGGATGTCACACCTCTGTGCTTGAAATGTTTTAAATATTCTTGGTATAACATGTTAAGAGATTTGCTTAAAAAGTTGTGTACATGAGTGTAGTTTGATTGCTCGAGGACGAGCAAAGGTTTAAGTGTGGGGTCTTGATGCGAGACTAAATTGCATAGTTTAACATGTGATATACCTTACATTTGAGGTGCATTAATGATAAAAATACACTTGTTATGTGCTTAATAGAGTTTATTTTATGTGTAGGTGAATTGGAGATGGAAACGGAGCTAAAGGGATGCAAATACGTCAAAAAATATGCGAAAGGAGACACCCAGGCGATAGCCGGGCGATAGAGCCCTACAGCCTGACCCTACCTGGCGTTAGCCAGGCCTTAGGGCTGAAATTCCAGCCCTACCCTAGCGTTAGCCAGGCGTTAGGGCTGAAACGCCAGCCCTAGCTTGGCGTTAGCCAGGCCTTAAGGTCCAAACGCCCGGGGTTCCCAGTTCGGCCAAATCCGAGTTTTGACGAGTTTAAGTATTTCCTGGTTGAAATAGAAGTCTCCTACATGGTCAGGGTTCGCCCTAAACATATAAATAGACACCAAACAACACAACTTGGAGAAGACGAAGGAGATTCAGAAGGATTCAACAAGAAAACACCATAGAAGTGACAAACATTGATTTCTACATCTAGTATTCATTACTTTGTATTTCCATTATGCAATTTCTTTTAGTTTTGATTCCCAATAACATGAGTAGCTAAATTCTCTAGTCTAGGGTTTTGGTAGAACCCGTTGGGGATGAATTCATTGTGATATTAATATATTTTGGTTGATTAATCTCTTTTTGTTCAACTACGTTCTTATTATAGTTGATTGAAAGGGCCCTTGATTAAATATTCCTATTTATTATGTATCTACTTGAGAGAGAGTGCATATTTAGGTAGTTGCTTGAACAACACCACTCCCGGAGTATAGACGAAAGTCATAACCGAGGGTTTAGAGGTTAGGTTAGAGATAACGATACCTTGGGTGCAATCTAAAGTGAACTGTATTGCGATCTAGCTAGTGTAACTTGAAAGAGTGCATCTAGTAAATTATCATAATTACTTGAGAGAAATTTATGATAGTTAGAGTGTTCATGATTGATAGAGATAGCCAATTAAACTATAAGAAATATCTAAGGAAGAATTCACCAACGGGGGAAACCATAACCGTAGACCCTTCTTTATCATCGTTTACATTATATTTTTAGTTAATTGCTAGTTAATTATTATTGTTAGTAGAATTAGCTAAACAACACAAATTGGTATTCAAAAATCTTTAGAAACATGATTAAAAAACAGATTAGTATTTTATAGATTCAATTGATACGTAAATTCTTTGTGGGATCGACTCTGGGCGTAATACCCCGGATTATATTTGCAACGCCCGCTTAGTCTTCTACAAGACATAGTTGAGCGTGATCAAATCTTGGCGCCGTTTCCATAGAGGTGATAGCAAACTCGTCATGGTAGGTACGGTATGATTTGCTGTAGCCATACCTTTCGTACAAGTAGTCAAAAGGAATGTACGAATCCTCCAAACATACAAATTCTGCGTCTTTTTTCAGGCCCATCATTTTGAGGAAACTTTTTCCTGTGCGGTTCTCAGGCATCAACAACCCTGGAGTTTCCCATACTAGGTTAGCCAGCCCTCCTATCTCTTCTATCAAAGGCGTCATTTCGATGTTCCCAAAGCGGAACACGGACCTTTCACGATCCCAGAACAGGGTTAGGCTGGATTTTCAGGAGAGATGGTAGGTTACCCAAGTGTTTCCTGACAATAGCTTTGTCGCTAGAGTGCAGATCCTCCCACCAACTCAACAGTCTTGGGTGGATGTTGGAGACCATGCCGAATTTGGGGACTTCGTGCCTCATTTTTCTGCAAGGCAAATAAAGTTAGGCCCTTACCCCACCGGACTCGACTATTTATCGTCAATAATTAGCAGGAAGCATTTAGTTCTAAAAATAAATGCACAGAATGTGAGAACGTCCGTTTAGGTTTAGGGAAACCTGGTGGGCTTTTGGATTAGGATATCTTTAAAGCTATCATGCGGACGACACTTTAGCTCGACTAGGTTTGACCATGATGTATGCAACAATGCGACAAAGTAAGGTTTCTATAGGGTTTTAGACCGGTACCCTTGAGTGGACAACTCAAAGGGGAAAGGCACGAAACCATCGACTGCACCGCTGATCGACTAGTTTTACAACAAATAAGCCTTTTCGAATTTAGTGGGTAATAATATAGGAAGAGCGCAACCACTCATCAAGCGTTGCTATAGTATTTTATTTGGCACGGGTGGAGTATGAATGTTGAGCATGATTATGCACTAATAAGTATTAAAACAAGTTGTCACGTATTTGCACGTTAAAGAAAGCGGTAAAAACAACAGTAATGATTTAAAGCAATTACAAAAGAAAACAAAGAGACATTTCAGCTTCGTCTTTGAAGAAAAGTAAATACCTGAAGTAAAAAATTAATTGCATGTAAAGGGAATAGGAAAGGGTGCAGGTATTTAAAAACAAAGGCACAAATTGACGAAACACTTTGAAATGGTAAAAGCATAGATGTCCCTAGCAGAGTCGCCATGTTGTCGCGCCCCCCTTTTCCTCCCTGAGCGCTCCTTTCACGGCCGGTTGAAGGGGTTTATTACATTGGTTGAGACAACTCGTTCCTTTTGGGACAGGGATTTGCATATTTTGAAGAGTCTCCACGTAAAGATTTTAACGGTGTATTAGGGAACCTAAGGGGTTTAATTACAACTATGTTACTAACCTGAGATTGGGTAAGGGCTTGAAATTATCCTAAGGGGAAGGTGTTAGGAACCCCTCAGGATCCACAAGTGTGGTTCCCGGCCAAATGGTTTCTGTGAATTTGTACGGCTTAGCAAACAAACAAATAAAGGATCAAATAAGAGGGGATTTAAGTCTTAAGCATGCAGATGTTTGAAAATAGCAAAGGTTAGATTAAAAGGATTACTATCAAAGAATATAAAGGGTATCCTAGTTTTATAATAATATGGATCACATCAATGCAATACGCGGTAATCACTCCTCAAAGAGGGGATACACATGGTATTAGCTCATCGATCATCACATCCATATTCTACCCTTCCCACCTCGTAAGGTTATTAAAAATGAGTGTTGGTCTCGACCTCTATTGCATGTTGTTACCCGTCCCTTCTTATCAGTGCGGGAGGAATTAGGACTCCTATCCTAAAGGGAGGTGGTAGGCAGACCCTCAGGTTTTAAAGGTAAAAATTCTAGGGCGACAGATGACAAAACAAGTAGGACTACAGATAAAGGGAAAGCATAGAAAGAAGATAAAGGCTCAAGTATTCCTCCACACATAGTACACATAAACAACATATGCCATACACAACTAAGGTCCATATTAATTCAGAATCCTAAAGCATGGTATCTAGGTGATAACACAAAGACAGATTTATTGCATAACTCAGAGAAAAAGTCTTAATCAGGCTTGCCTACTGGTTTAAAGCCTGTGGACAGTTAAACATGATCACAAAGACAGTTCTGATTTTATTTTTTTAAGTTGATTACCTAAGGCTTGCCTAGGTGTAGTATATCATGCGACAGTTATTCAGATTTGTTAACGACTCTAGGTTATTTATAGCTAATAACATGCAATTCTAGGTGTTGAAGATGTGCAAGGACTAATTACCAGTTGTTTAGAACAGTGGACTGTTTAGATATCTGCATTTAGACTAAGTGCAGTTAAATGAGTACAACCCTATAGCATGATGTCTAATGCAACATGATGCATAATAACTTAAACAGGATTTCTAAATGCAGATAGAATCACAGCATTATGTACACTTTCAGGAATAGCATAAGTGATATATTTTTTAATATTGTTTACCTAAAAACAGGATCTCTAAGTGCGTAGGCATGGTGAGACATGATTGCAGTTAACATTATTTATCCTAGGACAGGACTTCTAATGAAGTTTCAGAACACGTTTATATGAGCAGAATCACATAATAGAAATTTACTTAATTATTTGTCCTACAGGTAGGATCTCTAAGTGAGAGCAATGAATGATGACATTCTGAAAGGAAAGAAGTGTATATGAGACTAAGTAGCATGATATCTAATGCACGGCATGTTGTACCTAAACATGGCTGCTATTGGGCATAGAGAAAATAAACCTAGAAACATGGTCTCTACCCTTAATTATACTACAGCATGCATATCACCCACCCATTTTCACTATCTGACCCCAGAGTCGTTTACAATTAATTATTACACACCATTGAATAGGAATTACATAACTAAAAATAAGAAAATGAGAAGTTAACTATAGGGAGCCTTCATAATAGGCTCAAGTCTCCAGGTCCTCAATGCCAAGTTTTATTTCACAAGCTTTCTCATAATCCGGGTGTGTCAGAGTTCCCTAAGGACCTCAAGAGCTCCCGGGCAGTGCTCACACCCAGATTTCATAGCCAAGATAGAGTAAGTGCAGTGTGGAATGGCCAGTCTCTGTGTGTCAAAGTTCAGAGGGAGCTCAAGGGTCCCAATGCAATGCTCACACAGAGGGGGCAGAACCTAAGGGGGTCTAAGAGTATAGTGAAAGTGCTCGACATAGTTTTGAGGAGTTTAAGTAGGAAAACAGTTTTGAAATAGTTTTGGAAAAGAGGAGAGACTTAGTGAAAATTGTTTTTTTCATAACAAAAGGTTTAAATGATGAAAACAACTAGAGAGAACACCATTCTCAAAACAAGCTCAACATCACATAACAGGACCAAGAATAGTCCAACAATCAAAGGCAGGGGTATGGGACTTGAGGGACAAATACAGAGCAAGTAAGGAAAACATGTAGCAGACAGAAACATATATGAGCACACAATTAGAAACTCCTAAGGGTTCAGGGGATCAGAGGTACAACAAATTATCGGATTAGATTAACGTATCAATACCAAACAACTAAGACCATGATTAAACTAATGTACCAGTCATAGACATGCGGATTCACATACGAAGCATGTGTTAAGTATACAGAAACATGTTGGTCATTGACAAGTAAAGCATAACTTAACAGGTAGAGGGGATTCAGGATCTTAGTTACATGTTGAACAAAAGAATAGTAAATAGAAGCAGATTAGAAACAAAATAAATTGCAACATTAATAGAAACATGTTGGTTTGATGACTGAAATCTGAATTAGAACATACCAGTGAAGTGAAGAAAGAAGAAACACAAAGCAGAAGTAGGAGAGGCACAATGGTTAGCCTTGGCTTGCAGCCAGCTATCTTAGAATAGTAGCAAGTAGCACATAAGAGAGAATAGAGAGCAAGTCTTAGTTGTGCGAGAGAGAGAGTTGAACAAATTAGTTGTTCGTGTGTGTGCTAATGAACGAATAAAGTATATATAGTTTTGAAAAGCAGGCAGAGGAATAAGGCAAAAATAATAGTTAGCAGTAATTATAGAAATAATCATCAATTAGAATCAATTTAGTATACAGACTTCCTTTAGTTAAGGAATCATACCCAAATGGTAACAAGTAGTGGCAACAAAAGGAAAGGAATCAAGTAAAGTGTATATAATTATATAAATAAACACAATCAGGATCCAATCAATACAAGTACTCCCCACAATTAAGGAGTCACAGTTCAAACGGATACCACAGTAGTAAAGAAGGAAAGAGAACTAATTTGAAAGACTGATTTTAATCGTACAAAGTGTAGTAAAGAATAGGGCATGTGATTAGGGCTAGATACAAAATATATTAATTGAGGAAAGTATATAATTAATTGACAACATACTTATACATAACAGAAGGTAGAAAATAATTCTGAAAATTAGTAAGAAACCCCTCAAAATCACAGGGAATCAGTTATTAAATAAAGCAATTGTCACACAAATATGCAAAATTAGTAAAGAGTTCTAAGGAAAAAATACACAGAATCACAGTTTTAAGGAAAATATCACAGTTCTAAGGAAATAGAAAAGATAACACTGATTTATCATGACACTATTAGAATAAGCAGGTAATAAACTATAATCAGGACCATAAGAAAGAACAATATCAAATATGAGTTAGGGTTTCGTATATAGCATCATATAGTAAGGAATAATCGAACACAAAAACCCTAACAAGCAAACATAAGTAAAAATCATAGAATCGTAGGATGTTTACGAGAAACATACAGATCAACTAAACACAGCAACCAAGACGAACTCAGAATCCTAAAATTGGGGGTTTTTTAACAGAATAACTCAAGTAAAGAGAGAATGCTTAATTAAACATTAAAATATACTGAGAATCATAGTTTAGTACCAAAAATCATAAGAGAAAGCGTTTCGAAAGAGGTTAAGAAACCCTAGTTGAAGATGAAGCGTTATTTTAGAGAAATTGGAAAACCTTTAAGGAAAATAATAAAGAGCCCATAATATACACAGATCTAAAAGAAATTGGAAAATTTTAGGAGTTAGGGTTTCAAAGAATTGAAAGAAAACAAGAAAATCATAAAACGTCACTGGCTTTAGCCGGAAAAGTCATAGATCTTACTCAAACGGCCGGAGGTGGCCGGAGGTGGCCGGAAAATGGCATGAGGGACCACGGGTAGGAGTTGAACCGCCTCTGAGTCACTTGAGGACCTCAGGGTAGTGTCAAACTGGCATTGGGTGAAGCAGGGGCCAGGAGATGATGAGAGGCTTCCGGCGAGGGAAGTGGCCAGATAAGGTGTACAGAACTCATCGGAAGGGGGGAAGGTGGAAGGTTCTAGAGAGGACCAGAGATAGAGAGAGGGAGGTAGAGAGACCGGTTGAGAGAGAATGAGAGGGGGGTTCGTCATCTAGGTCTAATTAAGGATGGGAGAGATCTGGACCGTTGATCAAATTTGATCAACGGTCAAGATTGACTCTGAGTTGGGCTGGGTAGATAGGATATTGGGCTTGGGTATTGGGATAGATTAATTGGGTTAGGACCAGGTTTGAGTTTGGCTAGGATTTAAATAAAGATGGCTATTTGTTTAATACCCTTTAAAATTAGATAAAGTAATTTAATAAAAAATAGATAGTAATTATATTAAAAAAAGAAATTAAGACTAAATATGTGAAATTAAGGTAATTAAATAGTATTTAAAATATAAAAAATGGCTAATTATCGGATTAAATAGTATAGAGTATACAATTAGGCTATAATTGCAAAAGTTACTGCAATTATAGCTAAATAAAGCCAAATTGGCTAATGTGAAATAATTAGATACTAATAAGATCAAAAAATTATATATTGAGCTTGGAAATATTTTGAAATTATTTATAATTCAATTTATGAATAGTTATTGAATATAAAAATACTGAATAAATTGGAAAAAAATTTAATAAAAATATAAAAAATTACGGAAAAATACCAGTTATTATAAAGAGTGATTTCGAAGGTATATATGCAAATTTTAAAATAGTTTGAGGAAAAATTGGGTATCAACAGGATGTGCATATCATGATCGGTCTCCCAAGTCGCCTCATCGATCGGCTGACCCCTGCACTGAACCTTCACGGAAGCAATGTTCTTTGACCTCACCTTTCGAACTTGCCTGTCCAAAGTAGCCATTGTCTCCTCAACATAAGATCGGTCCTTTTCCAACTGGAATGAACTGAAATCTAACACATGAGACGGATCACTGTGATACTTCCGGAGCATAAAAATATGGAATACCGGATGAACTCCAGCTAGACTGGAAGGTAAGGCAAGCTCGTAAGACACTTCCTCAACTCGTCGCTACACCTCAAAGGGACCAATGAACCTTGGGTTGAGCTTGACCTTCTTCCCGAATCTCATAACACCCTTCATAGGTGAAATCTGGAGCAAGACCCGCTCTCCAACCATGAATGCAACATCACGAACCTTCCGATTCGCATAACTCTTCTGTCTGTACTGGGTGGTGCGAAGTCGATCTTGAATCACCTTCACCTTATCCAGGGCATCCTGAACCAAGTCTGTACCCAATAATCTAGCCTTGCCCGGCTCGAACCATTGAAAGTAGCACTAACTTGATATTCACTAGGAAGGTCAAGTTTATAAGCATTGTCTCCAATCCTTTCAAGGACTTCAAATAGCCCATCTCCTCTTGGATATAATTTGGATGTTCATTTGGTAGGAAATGTTTTCTTTCTAAAATGCACCCAAACTAAATCTCCAAGCTTAAAAATAATAGATTTTCGCCCCTTATTTCTTCTTAAGGCAGTTTGTTCATTCTTTTGTTCAATTGCAAGTCTTGTATGTTCATGAATCTTCTTCATCATTTCAGCCTTATTCCTACCATCAAGATTAACAATGTCATTAGTAGGCAAAGGCAACAAATCAAGGGGAGTGAGGGGATGAAATCCATAAATAACTTCAAAAATGAGACTTACCAGTAGAAGAGTGGATAGTTCTGTTATAGGCAAACTCTACCATGGGAAAATGTTCTTCCCAAGAAGTTAATTTTCCTTTTAAAACATCTCTCAACATATTCCCTAAGGTCCTATTAACTACTTCAGTTTTCCCATCAGTTTGTGGGTGACAAGATGTAGAAAATAGCAATTTAGTTCCTAACTTCTTCCAAAGAACTCTCCAAAAGTGACTTAAAAATTTAGCATCCTTATCACTAATGATATTTTTAGGTATGCCATGTAATTTGACCACTTCCTTCACAAATAAATTAGTCTTCAAGCATGGAATAAAATGAGCCATTTTTTAAAATCTATCTACCACCAAAAATATACTATCCGTACCATACTTAGTTCTAGGAAGTCCTAACACATAATCCATAAAAATATCAATCGAAGGAGAAGTAGGGACAGGTAAAGGAGTATAAATACCATGTGGTAACACTTTTGATTTGGCTTGTTTACATTCAAGACATTGAAAGCGCACTTTTTCGATATCCTTTCGCATGCTTGGCCAAAAAAATTGTTCAGCAAGTATATCCAAAGTTTTAGGCACTCCAAAGTGTCCCATGAGTCCACCACAATGTGCTTCCCTAACAAAAAATTCATGCAAAGAGCAATTAGGAATACACGATTTATTTTCCTTAAAAAGGAACCCATCTTGAAGATTGAACCTCTCATAAGGACCCAACTTACATTCTGTAAAAGCCTTGCCAAAATCAGAAGCATTAGAATAATGTCCCTTTATTTGATCAAAACCCATCAATTTAGAAGTAAGAAAAGAAACCAAGACATACCTTCTTGAAAGTGCATCAAAAACCACATTTTCTTTTCCTTGCTTGTAAGCAATCACATATGGGAATGTTTCAATGATTCAACCCATTTTGCATGGAAACGATTAAGCTTACCTTGGCTCAAAGCATATACCTCTTTTTCATAAGTTGAGTAGTTCAATGTAGCTCCACCCAGCTTTTCACTAAAGTATGCAATGGGCTTCGAGTCTTGCATCAAAACAACACTTACTCCTTTTCCAGAGGCATCACATTCAACCTCAAAAGACTTAGAAAAATCAGGTAATTGCAAAAGAGGAGCAATTATTTCCTTTTCCAGAGGCATCATCTTGTTCTTTTCCTCGTGAAAAAACCAGTCTTTCTTAATTATTTCAGTTAAAGGAGCAGCAATGGTGCTAAAATCTCTAATGGATCACCTATTAATACTATCAAGCCCATGAAAACTCCTAACTTCAGTTATACTGTTGGGTTTAGGCCATTCCTTGATTGCCTTGATTTTCTCTTCATCAACTTCAAGTCTGTTAGAACTAACCACAAAATCGAAGAACACCACACGATCCACACAAAAAGTACACTTCTTAAGATTAGCAAACAAGTGTTGCTTTCTAAGAACTTCAAAAACTTGTTTTAAGTATTCCACATGCTCATCTAGATTTTTAGAATAAATCAAGATATCATCAAAATAAATGTCACGACCAAGTTTCCCAACCTTAAGGATCGTGATGGCGCCTAACACCACACTTGCTAGGCAAGCCAATGTTAGAATTCGATTAACTACTTTGCATTATTTATCCATTTAGACATAATAAAATAATCTAAAGTAAACTGAGTGTATTGACTTTTAATGAATGATTCCCAATATAATAAAGAGAAATAGATAATTAACTAATTAAAACGAGCCGCAAACTAATCATATAAATAAATCTAGAACTACCTCAGAGTCTGGTGTCATAATCCACGAACTACTAAAGAATACTACAAATAATGGTTGAAAGAAATAGTGTAGTTGTTCTGAATGATATAAAATAGTGTATGTAAAAATAGGAGAAGACTCTCGGAATCTGCGAACGCCGACAGATGTACCTCGTGTCTCCAAATGAATCGGGTGGTCGTCCTGGAATCCTCTACTACGGACTAGTACCTGGATCTGTTCAAAAGAGCACAGAGTGTAGTATCAATACAATCGACCCCATGTACTGAGTAAGTGCCGAGCCTAACCTCGACGAAGTAGTGACGAGGCTAAGTCGGGCTTCAACAATATAATTGATAACAATAATAAATAATAAAGCCAGAAAGAAGTCTAAACAAATAACTAAATAAGTGCTGCAACAAAATAAAATAACTCAGTTATAACCAATTCTCAAATAACTCTTCAAAGCTCCAAACTTTAACTTTGAATAAAAATAGTGCAAAAATATTTAAAGAGTAGTAAAATAGACCTTTAAACTTTTCAAAACTCTTACTTTCTTTTTCTTTAAAAAATCAGTAAAATATAAATGTCCTCCCTTATCGCTCCTTGTTGCGGCGTGCAACCCGCTCCCACCTGTCTTCCCTTATTGCTCCTCCCTAAATATATCACCCTTATTGCTCCTGTTGCGGCGTGCAACCCGATCCCACCTGTCCATCCTTATCACTCCTTGTTGCGGCGTGCAACCCGCTCCCACCAGACATATCATATCAATTTATTCAAATTTTCACAATTCAGGCCAAGCCTTTCACAATACTTTTGTCTCAACAATTATAAATAATAAACTTCATTTTTCTCATAACTTCATCAATAACCTCTCAAAATCTAGGACACTGCGGGGAGAAATTTCCAACCTCACGAATTGTTTAGCCAAAGTCTGATTCTCTGAAGCCAATGGTCTCTTGCCAACTGGGATATACGAAAGACTTCCCATACTCACCGCCTTTCTACTCAAAGCATCGGCCACCACATTAGCCTTCCCCGGGTGATACAATATAGTGACATCATAATCTTTGAGCAACTCTAACCACCTCCGCTTCCTCAAATTTAGATCTTTCTACTTGAATAAGTGCTGGAGGTTGCGACGGGCAGTAAAAATCTCACACGGCACGCCATAAAGATAATGCCTCCAAATTTTCAAAGCATGAACAATAGCTGCCAACTCTAAGTCATGAACAGGGTAATTCTTCTCATGGACTTTCAACTCACGAGACGAATACGCAATCAGCCTGCCGTCCTACATCAACACTGCTCCAAGGCCAACTCTAGAAGCATCACAATACACCGTGAAAGAACCCAAATCTAATGGTAACACCACCACCGGTGCTGAAGTCAAGGCTGTCTTGAGCTTCTGAAAGCTCGCCTCGCACTCATATGACCATTTAAATAGGGCACCTTTCTGAGTCAATTTAGTCATTGGGGCTGCTATGGATGAAAACCCCTCCACAAAACGACGATAGTAACCGGCCAAACCCAAGAAACTCCCAATCTTCGTGGCTGTGGTGGCTCTAGGCCAGTTCTTGACTGCCTCTATCTTCTTAGGATCAAACCGAATACCCTCAGCTGATATGATATGACCCAAAAAGGCTACTGAATCTAACCAGAACTCACATTTAGAAAACTTGGCATACAAGTGATTATCTCTCAAAGTCTGGAGTGCTATACAGAGATATTGCTCATGCTTTTCCCGGCTGCGGGAGTATATAAGAATGACATCAATGAACACGATCACAAAAGCGTCCAGATGGGTCTTGAAAACCCAATTCATTAAGTCCATAAAGGCCGCTGGAGCATTAGTCAGCACAAAAGACATAACCAAAAATTCATAGTGCCCATACATCGTACGAAAGGTTGTCTTAGGGATATCGGATGCCCTAATCTTCAACTGATGGTAGCCTGACCTCAAATCAATTTTCGAAAACACTCTAGCACCCTGAAGCTGATCAAATAGATCATCAATCCATGGCAACAGATATTTATTCGTGATAGTAACTTTATTCAGCTGCCTGTAGTCTATGCACATTCTCATTGACCCATCCTTTTTCTTTACAAACAAAACTGGTGCACCCCAAGGCGAGACAATGGGTCTTATGAAACCCTTATCTAGAAAGTCTTGCAACTGTTCTTTTAGTTCTTTCAATTCTGGTGGGGCCATCCGATATGGAGGAACGGAAATGGGCTGAGTGCCCAGAGCCACATCAATAAAGAAATCAATATCTCTGTTGGGTGACATACCCGGCAGGTATGCAGGGAACACCTCAGGAAACTCACGCACTATAGGAACTGACTCTATAGAAGAAACCTCGGCATCAGAATCACGAATATGGGCCAAATAAGCCACACACCCTTTTTCCACCATGCGACGAGCCTTGGCATATGAAATTACCCAGCTGGGAAGATGACCAGGGGTCCCTTTCCATTCTAATCGAGGCAACCCCGGTAATGCTAAGGTAAATATCTTGCCGTGAGAGTCTAAGATGGCATAATAGGGCGACAACCAATCCATACCCAATATAACGTCAAAATCAACCATGTCTAGAAGTAAAAGATCCACACTAGTTTCAAGACTTTCTATGACTACCACATACGAACGGTATACTCGATCTACCATGATAGCGTCCCCCACCAGTATAGACACAGAAACAGGAACACTCAAGGAATTACGGGGAACATTCAAATACGAGGCAAAATAGGATGAAACATACAAGTAAGTAGACCACGGATCAAACAAAACTGAAGCAACTCTATCACAAACTGAGATAATACCTGTAATAACAGCATCGGAGGACTCTGCCTCGGGCCTGGTTGGAAATGCATATAGTCGGGGCTGGGCCCCACCACCCTGAACTGCATCACCAAGAGGACCCCTGACATGTGGTCCTCCACCTCTAACATTCTGACCTCTACCTATGACTACCTGACCCCTACCCCTGGCTGGTTGGGCAGGTGTTGCTGCAGCTAGTGCCAAAACTATGGCACGAGAATTCTGGTACTGAGGCTGATTACCCAAGAATTTTGGACAAGACCTCTGAATGTGCCCATACTCGCCACACTCATTACAACCATCATGATACTGAGGCTGTCCCTGACGAACCGGCTGACCAAGATAATAACTCTAAAGAGGAGATGTTCTGATCGGGGCTGACTGATCGGGATAAGGCGAGTAAGAGCCACGACCTCCTGAAGCACCATGGGATGTCTGAAGTGCTGAATTAAATAGCCTGGAAGAATGGCCTCTACTCTGAGTATCTCCGCCCCCAGACGAGGCACCGCTGAATCTACCAGAATGGAGAGGTCTTTTGTCTGACCCCTGACCTCCCATCCCAAGAACTGACTCAACCCTCCTAGCTATATTTGCATCATCCTGAAGAGAAATCTTGGTCCCTATCTCCTTGGCCATCTGCAACCTGATGGGCTGAGCAAGGCCATCAATAAACTGTCTGACCCTCTCCCTCTCTGTGGGAAATAACATAATGGCATGTTTATCCAAATCCACGAAACGAGTCTCTTATTGGGTCACTATCATGCTGCCCTGCTGAAGCCACTCAAACAGACGACGCTTATCCTCTCGAGTAGTAACATGCAAGAACTTCTCCAAAAAGAGAAGAGAGAACTGATCCCAAGTCAGAGCAGGTGATCCAGCTGGCTTAGTCAACAAATAGTCCCTCCACCATTGCTTGGCGGAACGAGCCATCTGAAAAGCTGCAAAATCGACCCCATTGGTCTCCAGAATACCCATAATACGCAACACCTCATGACATGTATCCAGATATTCTTGAGGGTCATCTGAAGTAGCACCACTGAAATGGACAGGAAATAGCTTAATTAACCTGTCGAGTCTCCACAAAGCATCCGATGACATGGCTTCCCCATTAGCGGGCGGCACTGCTGCAACTGGCTGAATTACCCCAATGGGATTGGCTATTGGGGTCTGAACCTGAGGAGACTCACAGCCCCAAGTATTCTATTCACCCAGGTGCAGCAAAAATGTACCAAGATTTTAAACAGCATTATTGGTGGAGAAGGATGAAAAAGGACATTGTGGCTTATGTGGCTCGTTGCTTAAATTTTCAGCAGGTAAAGTATGAGCATCAGAGACTTGGTGGTTTACTTGAGCAGATAGAGATTCTTGAGTGGAAGTGGGAGCGTATCACTATGGATTTCTTTGCTGGGCTTCCACGTACTTAGGGGAAATTTGATGCGGTTTGAGTTATTGTGGATAGGCTGACTAAGTCAGCACACTTCATTCCAGTGGCTAGTATTTATATTTCAGAGCGATTGGCTGAGTTGTATATTCGGGAGATTGTTCACCTTCATGGTGTGCCCGTGTCTATTATTTTTTATCATGGTACGCAGTTTACTTCGCACTTTTGGAGGAAAGTTCAGCGTGAGTTGTGTACCCGAGTAGAGTTGAGTACAGCATTTCACCCTCAGACTGACGGGCAGTTCGAGCGTACCATTCAGATATTAGAGGACATGCTTCATGCTTGTGTTATTGACTTTGGAAGTTCATGGGATCATTTCTTGTCATTAGCAGAGTTTTCTTATAATAATAGTTACCAGTCGGGCATTCAGATGGCTTCTTATGAGGCTTTTATATAGTAGACGGTGCAGATCGCCAGTTGGATGGTTTGAGCCGGGAGAGGCTCGGTTGTTAGGTACAGAGTTAGTTCAGGAGGCCTTAGATAAGGTCAAGATTATTCAGGAGAGACTCCGTGCAGCTCAGTCTAGGAAAAAGAGTTATGACGATCGTAAGGTTCATGATGTGGCAATCATGGTTGGAGAGAGAGTATTGCTTCGTATGTCGCCCATGAAGGGTGTTATGAGATTTGGGAAGAAGGGTAAGTTGAGCTCTAGGTATATCGGGCCGTTTGAGATTCTTGATAGAGTGGGGGAGGTAGATTATAGACTTGTATTGCCTCCAAGGTTATCCTCAGTTCATCCGGTATTCCACGTGTCTATGATACGAAAATATCATGGTGACCCATCACACGCGTTAGATTTCAGCTTGTCCAATTAGACAAGGACTTGATTTATGAGGAGGAGCCGATAGCTATTCTAGAACGGCAGGTTCACCAATTGAGATCTAAGAGTTTTCCTTCAGTTCGAGTGCAGTGGAGAGGCCAGCCCGTCGAGGGGGCTACTTGGGAGTCTGAGTCAGACATGCATAGTAGATACCCACACTTGTTCGCCACGTCAGGTAAATTTCTATGTCCGTTCGAGGACAAACGTGTGTTTTAGAGGTGGAGATTGTGATGACCGAAGGGGTCATTTTATAAAATTAGACTCTGTTCCATGCTAAATAACCATAAAAAAAAGACTAAAATTAAATACCTCGATTTTTGTACGCTGTCCGGGCGTGAAACCGGAAAGCCTTTATGTGAAAATATGAGAAATAGTGATTTTTAGAATTTAAATTTGATAAAAGTTGACTTTGGTCAATATTTTGAGCAAACATATCCAGAACTGTGTTCCGACGATCCGGGAGGTCCGTAATAAAATATGGGACTCGGGCGTATGCCCGGAAATGAATTCTGAGGTCCCAAGCCTTAGGAATCATTTTTTGAAAGAAATTGTTCTGCTGAAATGTTTGAGAATTAAAGAAAAAAAATAATGCTAAAAATCTTTGGTATCGGGTCCATATTTTCGTTCCGGAGCCCGATATAGCTTTGTTGTGATATTTAAAGATTAACTGTGAAATTTGGTGAAAAACGAAGTTCATTTGACATGATTCGGACATCCGGTTGAGAAATTATGAACTTTAAGAGTTTTTATTGAAAATGATGAGTTTTGAGGTTTAATTCATAGATTTACATGTTATTTTCATGCTTTCATCGCACGAGGAAGTCTGTAGGATATTTTTAGACTTGCGTGCATGATTTTTTTGGAGCCCCGAGGGCTCGGGTGAGTTTCTGGATAGACCACGGGATGATTTTCACTTTAAAAGAACTGCTGGTTTTTCCTTCTTCTGGTGTCCAGGTATTTGTGATATGCGATCGCATAGGCAGGATTGCGATCGTATAGAGTAATATCTAAGGGTCCCAAAAATTTGGCTTGTGCGAACGCAGCACTATTTGTGCAATCGCGGAAAACAGTCCGGGCTCTACTGTGCAAACGCACCAGCAGCCATGTGAACGCACTTCCCCAGCCCCAATACCCGGTGCGAAAGCACCCCCTCACCCCGCGATCACACAGTCCTATTTCCCCTTACCCTGTGCGATCGCATATAATTAACCACAATCGCATAGTTGCCAAAGCCAACTAATATAAATACTTGTCAAAAACGGGCAGAACCCTTTCTTCTCCAATTATTCGAGGTTCCATCCTTAAAAACGAGTTTTCTTTAACAATCTTCATCACCAATTCATATGTAATCAATTCCAAACCTTGTTCTTTCAATTCCTTACTATTTTGCATCACTTTTAAAGCAAAAACAAAGCATTTTCATGGTAAAAATCTAGGATTTGGGTAGAATTAGGGAGTTTTATAAAAATTGAATTTTTATATCAAATTAAGGTCGGATTTAAAAACAAATAGCATATTTGGGTTCGTGGATGAATGGGTAAACATAATTTGGTTCGAACCCCGAGTTAGACCAAGCGGGCTCGGGGTCGGGTTTTCACTTTTTTTTTTAGAAAACATAGGAAAAATTATATTTTGCAATAAATTTAGTTCCTTTAGCATTATTTAATGATATTAAGTTAATTTTGATTAGATTCGAGCATTAGAGGTGAATTCAAAAGGAAAAGCAATAATTGAGTAGTGAGTGGCCTGCGGAATTGAGGTAAGTGTTTGGTCTAACTTTGACTTGAGGGAATAGGACTCCCCACTTGTTTGCTATGTGAAATGCATGGACGTGGTGTATAGGTGTGGTGACGAGTATCTATGCACCACCCAAATTGTTTGTTAAACATGATCCCCTTTCCCGTTCCCTACATATTAGATCATTGTCTTAATTGTTATATGTTCATTATTGTTGTGACTATTTGGAAAGAGTGTTGGTTGTTTGATCTGGTTTCCTGGTGATATAAACATGGTTGAGAGCTTTGGTAATTTTTTTTTGGTTATTTAGCATGGAACGGAGTCTAATTTTATAAAATGACCCCTTGGGTCATCACAATAAACCACCACATATTTCCTATGAAAATACTTAAAAACATGATTCATCAATCTCATGAAAATGTTGGTTGCATTAGTCAAGCCAAAAGGCATAACTGACCACTCATAAAGCCCATATTTGGTCTTAAAAGAAGTTCTCCATTCATCTCCAAGATTCATTCGAATCTGATTGTAACCACTTTTTAGATCAATTTTAGAAAAGATATTAGATCCATGCAATTGATCCAACATGTCATCAAGACGAAGGATAGGATGGTGATACTTTACCGTTATCTTGTTGATTGCTCTACAATCCACGCACATCCTCCAATTTCCATCCTTTTTGAGTACCAATAAGATGGGAACAGAGCAAGGGCTCATGCTCTCTCTCACAAAACCTTTCTCAAGCAACTCCTCAACTTGCTTTTGAAGCTCTTTTGTCTCTTCTGGATTACTCCTATAAGAACGCCTATTTTGAATTTGTGCTCCAGGCACAAAGTCAATTTGGTGCTCAATTCCACACAAAGGTGGTAGACCTTTAGGGATATCCTTAAGGAAGATATCATCAAAATCCTGCAAAAGAGAAGAAACACTACTTGGCAAAGAAGAAGTTAGTAACTCAGAATTAATCAAAACTTCTTTGTAAGTAAGTAGTATAATGGGCAGACCCACTTTTCGTGCATTCAAACACTCTTTGTATTTTATCTACAAACTCACCTTTTCATTTTCCTTTTGTCTCTTTTCGCTCACCAGAAATTTCCTTTTTATCACTCAAACCATCTTTTACCACTTTGCTCAAGTTATTGCCCTCCCTATCTCTCTCTTGGCCATCTCTATTTTTTTCTAGATATTGGACTTCTCTCTTTTCTTTTCCCTAAAGCTCACTCCCCCCTCCCTCTTTGTTTTTCCATTACTTCCCTCAATCTCTTTTGATCCTCAAATACTTGAGAAGGACTTAAAGATGCAAGCGTATACTTCTTGTCGTTAAGCTCAAGAAAATATCTATTCTTTCTTCCATCATGAAATACATTCCTATCATATTTCCATGGACGACCTAACAAGATGTGACAAGCTTGCATAGAGACTAGATCACAAAAGAACATCATCCACATACCTACCAACATTGAAGGAAATCACGCATTTTTAGTTCACCACTATCATTAAACCATTGGAGTCTATAGGGCTTAGGGTGTTTCATGAATGCAAGCTCTAACATGTTCACTGAGCGTGAACTCACCACATTAGCACAACTACCACTATCAATAATCATAGAACAAGTTTTTCCCTTTATTCCACACCTAGTATGAAATATATTCTCCCTTTGTTCTTCACTATTGATTCCTAAATTAATAGTCATAATCCTCCTAACTATCCCAACTAAACCATCATTAAAAGGAAACTCTACATTATCTTCACTCACACCTTCCTCTTCCTTACTTTTTTCTCCCTTATATTCCCCATCAATAGTCTTTCTAACTACCCCAACCCGACCGTCATTAGGAAGTTCTACATCATCTTCACTTACTTCTCCCTCTTCTTCCTCACTTTTTTCACTCTCATATCCTCCATCTTCTCTCAAAAGAATATTTCTTCTATTTGTACATTCATGCATCATATGACCTCTTCCATGACATTTGTGACATTGAATAGAACTAGAAGGTTTAAAGGATCTAGAATTGAAATCTTTACCTCCCTGTTTCTCATCAACTTTACCTTTACCCTTGTATTCTTGAGGTTTAGAAATCACTTCTTGTTTTGTCCATGGCTTCTTGGAATTGGTGTTTGGCCGACTTCTAAATGAGCTAGCTTGCTTCCTTATTTGATTTTGCTTTTTCTATTTTTACAGCCCAATATACTAACTCATCTATAGTTACTTATTGTTGTATCTCTACTACATCAGTTATCTCTCTATTTAAACCATTAATAAATCTAGCCATAGTGGCCTCTTCTTCTTCCATACAATTAGCTTGGATCATAGCCATATCCATATCTTTAAAGTATTCATCAACAGTCATAGTTCCTTGCTTCAAGGTCTGAAGATGCAGTTGTAGATCTCTTTGAAAGTGGGAAGGCACAAACCTCTTCCTCATGACTCTCTTCACCTCGGTCCAAGTAGTAGTGGGTGGTTCTCCATCTTGTTGTCTGTCTCTTACAAGATTTTTCCACCAAATAGAAGCATTATCAGAAAATTCAACAATAGCAAGCTTAACCTTTTTACCTTCACAGTAGTTGTGACAGTCAAAGATGGACTCAACTTTCCGCTCCTAATCAAGGTACAAGTTTGGGAATCTTGTGCCCTTGAAAGATGGCATCTTCATTTTCTATGCTACTAATATTATCACCTTCTACTCTACCTCGATGTCCCCTCCTATCTATTTCCACCCTATACAGATTTACATAAAGATCATATACAATATCATCTATAGGATTTTCTTGATTTTCAATGGGTGCATGGGGTTCATTGCTTCTATTATGAGGCCTAGGATTATTTTGAGGATGTACATTAGGTTGATTTCCCCTCCTAAGTGCAGCTATTATCTCATTTTGTTCAGCAATAGTATTATGTATCTCTTGGAATTGCAGGTTCCATCTCTCGAATTGTTGATGCATAGCTTGTAGAGTGAAATCATTTCTTACTTGAATTTTGGCTTCCTGAAGAGCCCTTTGTTCATTATCACTAGCACCTGTATGGGACATCTTTAAAATAAAAAAATAAAAAGTTATCAATCAAACATGGCTCTTTCCCTCAATTTTTTTCGCCCACTCTTGTCTTTTCCCCCTCAATTAACCTTTGAAAAATACCTTGTAAATTTATAATCAAAATCCAACTAGTATCAAAATCCATAGTAGTAAAATAGGGAATTTTGGGGCACTAAAGAAAGTGAGGAACCATCCTATAAAGAGTAGGATTTAGTTGAAATAAAACTCGAACAAAGGAAGAGGATTTTTTGAACAAGATCAAAGGAATAAGAAAATTAATTTTTTTTTCTTATCCTTAAAGATCTAGGATCCTCTCTTCTTGTTTCCTTTCTTGTTTTTGGAAACAAACACATAATAAGTTATTTTCTTGAAGAGCAATATGTTTCTCCCCTTTTTTGAAAGATTTTTGTTTTTCGTTTTTTATAGTACTATTCATTGCTACAGTAACGTTTTTTTTTACTTTTTTTTTTCTTTGTTTAGAAATCCCCAAGATTTTTCAAGAACGGAATCTTGATACAACCGCTCTAGTACCGCTTGATAATACTAAGGTTGGGATATCCAAGAACTTAAAAAAATAAGTTGAAAAAATGCAGAAACAGTAAAAAAATACAATGGAAATGAGAAACTAAGGAAAATAAATTAGATATGTGGAAATTCATGAAAAGACCCAACACTCCCGAGATTATGTTAATCTAGATTTTGACAAGATCCTAATGACAACAAGTTGGTTATGAAGCCAATTGCCTTCACTAGAGATAAGCTAATCAAGAACTAGATTCGGATCTTGACTTCTAGTTTGAATAACTTACGACAAAAAACTAGTAAAAGAAACTAGTCACCTTCAAAGAATATAAAAAATAACCAAAGATATCACAAGAAAGAAAATTATCTTACTACCTTAAGATATGAACTAGTTAGGGTTCCAAGATAAATCTCAAAGTAAAGTTTACAAAGGTTCAAAAGAACTCACAGTAATAATATTAATTTTCAAGGTTCTCCTCTACAATGAAAGAAAAGCACCCCTTTATATAGTAGTAAAAAAGGAGCTAGTCAAGACTTCAATAAATGAGAATTATATTCCCTAGAAGCATAGAAGACTATCCACACTAAGACCAATATAGTAAACATACACATAGACCAATGCAAGTCAACATAGATTAAAACAACTATTAAACATATATTTTAGAAACTATTTTGGGGCTTATTTGGGCTGCTGAAAATTCCACTTTTTTGGGCATATTTGGGCCTCATTCCATCTCCTCTTGGACATTAATTTGGGCCTCAAAATAGTTGTAAGACTTAGCCCAAAGATCCTCCTTGTGCTGGAGCTCTTCTTCAATTATAAGACACTTTTTAATTGTCAGTTGAAGCTCATTAAGCTTGTCTTGAAATTTCTTTGTTTGAGACCTTGACATGGGCCTTCTTGGAGCTTCCAGAGCTTTATCCTTCTATTTTAATGATGATGTTGAGCTTCCATGGATTCTATCATCGGGAGACCACACAAGCGAATACTCGACTCGGCTCAAAAATATCCAATCTAAAAAATTGGCTGGCTAAGGGCTGAACATCCAACACCAATAGCCTCTTTACTGCTGGTAAATACGCTAAACTCCACAAACTCTCCGTCTGGCGACTCAAAGCATTGGCCACCACATTGGCCTTCCCCGGATGGTACAAAATGGTGATATCCTATTCCTTAAGCAGCTTCAACCACCTTCCCTAGTGCAAGTTAAGATCCTTTTGCTTGAACAGATGTTGCAAACTCCAATGATCGGGGTAAATCTCACAAGGGACACCGTACAAATAGTGCCGCCAAATCTTTAAGGCATGAACAATAGCTGCTAACTCAAGATCGTGGACTGGATAGTTCTTTTCATGCACCTTCGGTAGTCTGGTCGTGTAGGAAATCACCCTACTGTCCTGTATCAACACTGCGCCGAGACCAATCCGTGACACATCACAATATAGAGTGTAAGACCCCGAACCTGTAGGCAATACCAATACTGGGGTTGTAGTCAAAGCTGTCTTGAGCTTCCGTAAGCTCTTCTCACGCTCCTCTGTCCACATGAACAGAGTACCCTTCTAGGTCATTCTGGTCATAGGTGCTACAATAGATGAGAAACCCTCTACAAAATGACGGTAATACCCTACCATACCAAGAAAACACCGGATCTCCGTGGTTGATGACGGTCTAGGCAAACTCTGATTGCTTCCACCTTCTTCGCATCCACTTTAATCCCATCACTCGATACTACATGGCCCAAGAATGCCACTGAGTCTAGTCAAAACTCACACTTTAAAATTTTTGCATATAAATTCTTTTCCCTCAAGGTCTGAAGCAAAGTCATCAAGTGATGCTCATGATCCTCCCGAGTTCGGAAGTACACCAAAATGTCGTCACTAAACACAATAACGAAAGAATCAATATAGGGCTGGAACACATTGTAAATCAGGTGCATAAAAGCTGTTGGGGCATTGGTTAGACCAAAAGACATCACAGGGAACTCGTAGTGGACATATCGAGTCCTGAAAGCAGTCTTTGGGATATCTGGCTCCCGAATGTTTAACTGATGATAGCCTGAACGTAAGTCAATCTTGGAAAACACCCTAGCACCCTATAACTGATCAAATAAGTAATCAATACGAAGCAATGTATACATGTTCTTCACTATAACTTTCTTCAGCTGGCGATAATCAATGCACATACGCATATAACCATCCTTTTTTCTTCACAAATAAGATTGGAGCACCCCAAGGTGACACTAGGCTTAATGAAGCCCTTATTAAGGTTATCTTGTAACTGCTTCTTCAAATCCTTCAACTCAAGAGGAGCCATACGATATGGAGGAATAGAGATGGGCTGAGTGATGGAAAACAAATCAATGCCAAAATCAATATCTTTGTTGGGCGGCATGCCCAGAAGATCAACTGGAAAGACATCTGGAAAGTCTTTCACTACTGGAACTGACTCAACTGAAGGGGTGTCGATACTGACATCTCTCACATAAGCTAGATACGCATCACATCCCTTCTCAACCATTCACTAAGCTTTAAGGAATGAAATAACTCTTCTGGGAGTATACTCTAAGGTACCCCTCCACTCTAATCGCGGTAGACCTGGCATAGCCAGCGTCACGGTCTTAGCATGACAAACAAGAATAGCATAATGGGGCAACAACCAGTCCATGCCTAAGATAACATCAAAGTCTACCAACTGAGCAATAATAAATCGGCTCTGGTCTCAAAACCACTCAGAAAAATCAAACACGACCGATACACGTGGTCCACAACTAGAGAATTCCCCACAGGAATAGACACATAAATAGGGAAACTCAAACAATCCCGAGATACACCCAAATACGGGGCAATATAAGAGGACAAATAGGAATGTGTAGAGCATGGTTCAAATAATACCGACACATCTCTATGATAGACCGGAGCAATACTTGTAATGATAAACCGGAAGAAACTGCCTCTGTACGATCTGAAAGAGCATAATATCAAGCCTGGCCTCTCTCTCTAGAGGGACCTCGACCTCTCCAGCCTCCACATCAAGTTGGATAAGCAGGTGGGGCGATAGCTGGTGCTGGAATCATAGCCCGAGGACCCGGTGGAGCACGCAGTGACTGAGAAGTGTGTGGAGGTGCACCCCTCCTAAGTCTGGGGCAATCCATCACCATATGGCGAGTGTTGCCACACTCAAAACAAGCTCTCAGACGATGTGGCTTCTGTGTCTGGCTCAGGCCAGGTTTGCTGGACTGCAGCTAAAAGCACCCCATGTAGAAGGCACAGTAGATACTGACGGTGCATAATAAGGCTTCCGGGGCCTAAAAGGGGCTGGGATACCACTGGCGGCTAGAAAGGCTGAATGAGCGGGGTGACTTACATAACCCCTACCATGGAGAACTGCAGCTGAGGCATGAGTACCATTGTAAGTGGCAGACTCTCGAGACCTCTTGGCCTTCCTCTCCTCTCTATCCCGAGCAAGCATGCCCTCCAATATCCTATCAATACTCACAACCTGGTGATAAGAAATATCTATCCGAACTCCCTGGCCATAGTAATCCGGATACTGGGTGGAGTTCCTCAATAAACTACCAAACCCTCTCTCGAATTGTGGCAACCAAGGCCGGTACATGTTCGGCCAATTCACTGAAGCAAACTGCATACTCTGACACAGTGATAGCATCTTGGCATAGCTTCTCAAACTCCATGCGATATGAGTCCCTGAGGCTCTGAGGGACATACTCTCTCAAAAACATGTTCGAGAATCCTTATAAGTGAAGTTGCCTCAGCCGGACTACTCAACTCATAATCACACCACCACTGATAGGTTGGTCCTCTAAGCTAGAATATGGTAAAGGAAACCCCACTCGTCTCCTCTACGCCCATAGTGCGGAGAATACAGTGACACTCCTCCAGAAAACCCTAAGCATCATCTGTCTCCAATCCACTGAATGTAGGTGGGTGGTACTTCTTGTACCTCTCAAGTCTGAGCTGCCCCGCCTCAAAAGCTGATGTCCTAGCCTCATGCTGGACCCGAGCTATCGGCTGCATAGGTATAAAATCTGGGGTCGGGTCGACGTAGACCCGTTGTTCAGGGGTACGGGTTGCGCGAGTCTGTGCCCTTCCCCCAGCCTGAGATGTGGAAAGATCAAGTGAGATAAATCTAGCCTGATAAGGTGATGAACATGCTCCTAAACTGGGCTAGAGTCTCCTGGAGGGCTGGTGTACCAATAGGCACCTCAGGTGCATGCCCTCTAGCAGGCCTCTACCCCAACCTTGGCCCCGGCCTCTACCCCAACCTTGGCCCCGGCCTCTCGCAGCTCTAGCAGGGGCAGGGTTGCCTGGTCATCAGATCCTCATGTACGGGTCCTCACCATCTGTGAGAAAGAATAGAATACAGAAGTTTAGAATATTTATCTTAACAAATTTCACACGACATGAAATAAAATAAGTAAATTTTTTCTTAACAGTTCCATAGCATCCCGAAGATAAGTACAGACGTCTCTGCACCGACCCGTGAGACTCTAATAAACCAGTTTGTGACTCACGACACCTATGAACCAAGAGCTCTGGTACCAACTTATCACGATCCAATCATTCGTCCGTATAAGGTCGCGATGATACCTAGTCGCGACGTCACCTAGTCTCTACGACTAGGTAAGCCTAATATTTGCGGAATAACAACGAAAATGAAAATATAAATCTAGACCACTAACATCAACAGTAATGAAATAATTGATAGAAATTCCGCTCGGCATGTACAATATCAACTCTAAAAAAATACATACAAAATTTTCCAAAGACCTAGAACATCATAAGTCACAAGCTTCTAAAAATTTACTAACTGTTCTATACATTAATATTTAGAAGTAGTAGAGGAAGAACTACACAAAGAGATAGAGGGGGACTCCTAGGTCTGCGGATGCGACATATGTACCTTGAAGTCTCTGTAACAGCAGCAGGTGCACAACTAATAGCAAGGCTGGAATGATGTACCTGGATCTGCACACGAAAAAATGTGCAGAAGAATATCATAAGTACACTACAATGGTACCTAGTAAGTGCCATGCCTAACCTTGGTCGAGTAGTGACGAGGTCAGGTCAGACCCACTGATAAATAATAAATAAGGCAGGAGATATACATTATAATAATAGACTAAAATTTAACGAAAGGAAAATGCAGCAATTAGTAGTACAACACACAGATTAAACAACGGGGAAACTCCAGAGATACCGTCTCGTAATCCCAAAATAAATATGCAGGGAGAACTCCCTAGGTACCATCTCGTAGTCTCAAAAGTAAATGTGCAGGGGAATCTCTCGGGATACCGTCCCGTAGTCCCGAAAGCAAACACGCAGAGGGATCTCCCGAGATACCGTCCCGTAGTCCTAAAGTAAATATGCAGCTAAAAAAAATGAAGATAATAGTTACATCAAGAAAATATACAATTTAGACTAAGTACAAGTCAAGAAAAGAAACAAGAATCTATTAAGCATGAAACAAAGAGTTCAGAAAAGCAATTAAGACACGTATGCATGTTATTCTAGGCTAACATGATAACTACACATGCTAGTATATTCAGTTAATATGAAAACATGTTATTACTCAGTAAAAAATAGGTTTTTCAACAAATAGCCCATGTACGCACTCTTCACCTCGCGTACACGGCGCTCACATATCATAACAACACCAAATCCTTAGGAAATTTCCCCTACACAAGGTTAGGCGAGCCACTTACCTTGAACCAAGCTCAATCAATCTGTAGCAATGCTTTTCCCACGAATATCCGACTACGAATGACCCAAATCTAGCCAAAATCAATTACATACCATAATATATCTATAAGAATCTAATTAATTAATAAAACCAAATCTAAATCACGAAATTAGGAAATCGCCCCAAAAAGCCTCGCCGGGCCCATGTCTCAAAACCGGGTAAAAATCACAAATATGAACACACATTCACTCATGAACCATACAAGAATTACCCTAATACGACCTCAATCGCCTTCCAAAACTCAAAATGTTAGTCTAGGAAGTTTATACCATTTCCCCCCAAATTTCCCACTCAAATCCCTAATTAGATAACGAAAATAGCAATAGATTCATGAAATATAGTCCAATCCGGGTTAAAATCACTTACCCCAACAATCTCTTCGAAGAAACCTTAAAAAATCCCCCAACACCGAGCTCTCAAAGTCCCAAAATTAAAATGGGAATCAAACCCTCGAACTTGCCTTTTTCTGCCCAGCGATGTCAAGTCTGCGGGCATATAATTTCACCTCCGGAAATTTCGTTGCACGTGCGAACATAACTTAAGTCCCATGGGTCCACATCTGCGAGAGAGGCACCGCACCTGTGATTTTGCTCTTGCGACCAAGGATCCGCACCCGCGACCCACACCGCTCCTGCGAATAGTCTAACCGCAGAAGAGAGGCTGCTTCTACGCAAATGCCTCCGCACCTGCGAACCCAGCTTAGGCTGCCCAATTCCGCATCTGCGCTCCTTCTTCTGCGCGTGTGAGTCCGCACCTGCGAACCCAGCTTGGGCTGCCCAATTCCGCATCTGCACTCCTTCTTCTACGCGTGCGAGTCCGCACATTTGGTCTCCCCTCTGCAGGTGCGAAACACCAGAAACCAGCAATTCTTTAATAGTTGAATATTCATAGCAAAAGCATGTTACAATTTTATTTGCATTCAGTTTATATTTATTAAAAATAATTTTATCTAGTTAATTTAATTTAGAGTTAATTAAGACATCAGTTAGTCCGTACTTGAGTTAATTTTACATTAATGATGTTGTAGTAATAATCTTATTTTTAGTGTTAACAGCTTTAGGATATTTTAGTCATTTTAACAGAAAAAATATTTATTTGCACTTGTTTACCAAATACTTCAACAACGTTTTCTCAACTTCAGCACTTTTATCCGAACACATAACTACTTATTAGAAAACAAGCTTCAGCACTAAAAATGTGCTTTAAAGCACTTGTGCTTAAAAGATCACTTTTGTTAAGCCAATCTTAACAAGCTCATAGTCTGCTGATTAAATCAAGATAACACTCTAATTAATTGTGAATTATATTCCAAGTCGAGATTTGTATATATACTTCGTCACTGCAAAACATTGATAATGGAGTTCAATCAAGTTCAAACACAACAAATACAAGGCCTATTACATCTATACTATATCTTCTTAAAACACGCAAGAAACTCTTTTCTTAGTAGATCTTCTCTCCCTGATGACTAAAAAAGTAATAATTTGACCAATTTGGTAAACTATTTAATATTTTTGCAATTATCGTTTAGAGATGATGAGGAACTTATCTGAGAAACGTAAACAGAATTTCGAGAAGAAATATGGCCAAATATTTTGATTGTCAACCATTACATATAAAACGATTAATTACGTAGTGTAATAAATCAGTGCACACTCCTACAATACCTAGACACAGTACTAGAGAGAGGCATTTGCCAAGTCACTTGGACCACTACGTGGTCCCCAATCCAAAAGGAAATGATGCATCTGTCAAGTCATTAGAGAAGGGACAAGAATTGCTTTGCAAGGAATAGCATATATAGCAGCAACAACAATTAGAATAGGTGTGGATGAAGTTTGCTTTTTATTTCATTAGCTACTTTGTAGCAGTCTAGAACCTCTCTTTTCTAGTTTTTCATTTTTTTGTTCACTCTTTTTCCTTGTTTTCCTAAGGAATGATGATCATATAGTGTAACTCTTCACTTCAATTGAATATCATATCCATTTCCTTACACAAAGCCAAATCATATGCTATTACTTAAAATCCGATTTATGTTCTTGAGCCCAAAACTTTTCACCTAAAAATAATTATTTAAACATACAATAAGTGTAATCAAGATGATTTTGAGAACTATATACGATTTGAATCAAAATAATTCTATTAAGTCCTAGATAATAAAAAATAAGGATGTGGTAAGTATAAAAAAAGAATTAGAATTTTTAATACTTTCACGATTCAATCAAGTGAAAGCAAAATAGAAAAAGAAAAAGAAATTCTCAAGTAACGTTCTTAACATATATATCTAGATTTACATATGAAGGTAAGTTGACATTATTTTATACTATTTAATTAACCATCTGATATGATATAAGTGATGGTTCATTATGAAATATTGCAGGCATTTGGTTAGAAACTAAAATTAGTAGTTGGTAGTATAAAGCATTTCAGACATTTTCAAGAAATTTGCTTATTAAGGGTTACAATAGTTTCTACGTACAAAAGGCACACTATTATATCGAGTGGGATTCAATTTCCTGAAGAGACGAATGTAGAGAGCCAGAGCCCTTGATTCTAGGTTTTCAATATAATAACATATTATAATCTCATATAAAGAAATACTTATAATTACCAATACTATTCTTATGTCTATATAATAATATTTATTATTTTTTATTTAAATGATTGTTACATTTATTAAACGTTATATGATTTTTTTTTTGCATATATATTTCGTTCTTTATTTGTATACAATTTTTATTAATTGACACGAAATACATGTATACTTAAACAAAAACTATTTATGGCTCTTGCAATATATTACAAAGACAAATCATCAACTTATTATATACTTAACAGAACTATATAAAATGCAACTCTTAGCTGTAGAAGAATTCCAAGAAAGAAGCTAGATAATCTATACACTCACAATGAAACAGTCTCAATCGATCTTTTCAATGGTGGATTCATCAATTGCACCACTACTATTCTTTAGTTTTATATGAGCATAGGAACTGAAATGGAGGAGAATACGCCCTTTCAGTGCCTGGAGCCTATGGAAGATCAAATTATTCGTCTCAGTTGTACCGATGTATACATAAATCAACACTTTTACCTTAGTCGACATATAAATATTCAAGAATCCATCAAAAAGAAAAAGAAAAAGAAAAAAAAATTAACTTAAATTGCTTCCTGAAACTCAAGGAATAGAGGAAGCTTGTTCGTATCACTTTCTCGTAGGTGAAGCAACAAGCTGGAAAGATCATTTTAGTCCAATTGTGGAATTTGATGCTTCCGCTGCCTACGTATCTTCCCGCAGGACTTTTAATATTGGTCACTTTTAAAACTCAAAATAAATGTATCATAATAATAATGAAATTACAAAGAAAAACTGAAAAGCCTATTACTTACTTGGATGAAATAAGTAAAAGAAAGTCAAAAGTTATCCTCTCATTCATTCACTGGTATCAATGAGTCTTTTTACTCACGGAAACGGAAAGGCGACTGTGAGAAATTAATACAACGTATTTACTTTCTAGTGTTTAATTCAAGCAAATCATTTACCGTTTTAAGTTTGTTTCTAATTGAAATAATGCATGCATAGAAATAAAATTTATGTAGAAATTAAATTGATTAAAAAGTATATAGTGTTTGATTAGGGTAAAATAGTCATTCAACATCCGATGGATATTTTCATAATTTCACTTTAAACTTAGAGCTTCCTACTTATAATATAAAGTATAAGTGATATGATACATATATATTGTTCAAATTTTGTTAAATATAATTTTGTAGTACTTCCTCAATTTTAATTTATGTGGTAGGGTTTAACTTGGCACATAGTCTACAAAAAAAGATAAGATTTTTGAAATTTGTGGTTTTAAACATGCTATGAGATTATTTATGTGAAGATAATAAACTTACATTAAGAGTAAAATGAAAACTTTAAAGTTAAATTATTTTTCAAATATAAGAAAATTTTTCTTAAACATAGAATAAGAAAATAGAGGGAGTATAATTAGCAAAAACAAAGACTTTATTATATAGAGGATTATATGTAATTTGGAGGGCTAGCTTCAACCAATGAAACAAGGAAGTTCGAAAATCATATAGAAATACATTACATTCAACCAATGTAATTTGGAACGGCAGTTTTCCGAGAATACAACAAGGAATGTTATCAAGGATCCAAAAATTATATTGCTACTAATAGTTTCCAAATGACTAGCATTTTTACCTCAAGCACCACTGATCACTAGAGTTGCAAAAGGGATATATATAGCCCCTATATGGGTTTCATGATCTCTTCCACTATATCAGGAAAAAGTTGAAATCAAAATTCAATATGTTCAATGAGGCATGCAATCGTTCTGACTTTCTATTCGTATCTTTTCCCCCCATACATTTCCTCTTCTCTTATATCTTTTACCTACATCGTTTCCCTAGTTTTTGTTGGGTTATTAAGTTTTAATGTAGCTTAAAAGAGGGCGAATGGGAAATGGATGGAAAATAAAATATTCGAGTTTTCCTCCTTGACAAAGGGACATTGTCCCATATTGAAAGAGGAAAAGGTTTTTTATGGGCATATAAACAATTGCTCTTCTTCTAGCTCTTCCTCTCATCGTAATCGTCGTCGCCCACTCGACTCGGCTTCGGCTGTTATCCATTTTCAGGTTTTTGGTTTTGTAACTAAAAATTAACCTCCCTTGAATTCCGGGTTTATTGTTGTGTAAATAGCCATTTATGTAACGGTATTTATGCTATGCCGCTCTACATAAACAGTCAATCTGAAGAGTTGCACCTCTTCAGTTTTCAGCTCAACATTGACTATAAATACCAGTCCATAAAAAAAAAATTTGTAGCTAGTGGGAATTGAACCTATGACCTTATCAAGGTTTTGAACCCCCTTGACCACTAAACTACACTTTTGAGTTGTGTTAAGGGGGTTCAAAACTTAATATATAGAGGTGAAAGATAGATTTTGCCTTATATATACAGTGTAATTTTTCGGCGAAGAGGGTTCGAATGAATTCCCTTCCGCCCCCCTAAATCCGCCCCTGCCAGTATGTAATTCGTTCAATCCTGGGAGGAAATAACCTACAACCTTGGGTACTAGTAGGGGGTTAAATTTCTTAAGAAACACTGTAAATTCAGTGGGCTCAAATTAACTTCTGTTTCATTTATATTTTTATTTATATATTATTTTATTTTTTTCAAAATTATTTTACAAATACAGTTTACTAATACTTTTAAAAAAAACAAACAAAAGGAGTTCCACTTAGGACGTGCAAAGATATGAGGAGATCAAAGAAAATAAAGATGAAAATCGATCACACCATGTAGCAATCTTGGGAAAAGGTCATTTTAAGCGGAGAAAAAAGACACGTAACGTACAGTTATAGTTTATGACGTGAGATCATGTTCAATAAGAATGCAGTCATATCGCGGATTCAGAGGAAGCTTGCTCTTCTCTCCCGCTTCTTCCACCTTGCTTCCTCAACACTCCATGCAAAAATGCCCAAATAACTCCTTCTTCAAAGCCTCCAAAGCCAAGCCTAGCCTTTCTAAGCATTTTTATTAATTGTAATTTGTACATAATTAACAGGCCATATATAGTACAAGTCAAAAGCTATCACTAGCAGTATTCTCCACCAAATTAAGCAAAGTCTCGTATCCTTTAGTATTAATAGGGTTTGTCTTCAAATCCAACGTCCTTCCAATACCATCCCCATTTTATATATGCTGCTGGTTCACAGTTTATTACTCATATAATGGGGATCGGAGTGTATTAGGAAGCTAAGTTGGACCCTATTAATACTGAAGGGTACGAGACTATGCTGAATTTGGTGGAGAATAATGCTAGTGATAGTTTTGACTCGTACTATATATGACCTGTTCATTATGTACAATTAATAAAAATGTCTTGGAAAGGCTTGACTTGGCTTTTAAGGCTTTGAAGAATAGGGTCTACACTGCCTGCCAGCTCCTTCGTGGGAGGCTGTTAAACCCCAGAACAATTGAAGGATGAATTCTGAATCAATGCATTTTTATTGGTATCGGCCTCTTGCTTTAATTAAGTCAATATATCATGCCTGGATTTGCTTTGCTTTGCTTTGCCGCCTATCTCCTTTTGCTTGGGGTATAGGGAATCACTACCTATTTTCTCCATGCAAATTAAATGTTACGTAGTTTCTTGCTTTTATTGCTAGTGAGAGTAATGACATGTTGTTGCTGTGTTGCATCCTTTGCTTTGACATATACTTTAGAGACAAACAAATTAAGAATTTCATATATTGGAGACATTGCGGTTTGTAATGAAATCACACCAGAGCATTGCAAGCATTCAATTCCATTTTGTACTGATGCATATTAAGAGAATAATATATAGATACATTATCTTTTGCAACAAAAAAAAGTTAATATTGTGGCTGAAGTTTATTGACGGCTATTAATTAGCATCGTCATTGAGATCGTTTCTCGTTATCCTTCATTCCTTCTCTTCATTTTGAAAAGTTAATCATTTCAGTTAAACTTAATATCAGAAAAAACCAATACATGCATTTTCATTTTTTCTTCTATTTTAGAAAGCGGGTGTTGGCGGATCTTCGTAGTGTTAGGGGTTGTCATAATTTCTTATCATATTTGACTAGTCCCTTTTCTTGTAGGAAAAGATTTGGACTTCTATAAATTGAAAATCCTTCCTTCTCATTCAGTAGCATCCACAATGTAGCCATATGGTGTTTGAGAGTCGTGTTTAGGGGAAGAACTTTACGGGACAAATGTTAGTGTGTCACTTGTATTTGTCTCTTCGTGAGGTTGTTCTCTCGTTATTTTGTACTCTCTTTTATTATAGTAGATTGTTCATCCCCGCCGTGGACGTAGGTTAATTGACCGAACCACATTAAATGGTTGTGTCTCATTTAGTATATTTCTCTTTTGCTGTCTAATTTATCGTCGTTCATGTAAAGACCCGTAAAATTTTCTCGTTTTAAAATAATGCCCGAATGAGTCCCGGAGTTGTTTTTATTGTGGAAATTTTTAAAACGGACCTAAATTGAGTAAAAAGTACTCGAGACTTAAACAATAAAATTTTCCAAAAAGTAGGTGTTATGCGACGCACTATGCAATCGCATAACGTGTATGCGGACAGCATAATGGTCGCATACACGGGCATATCACTGCCCCATTTGTGATCAACTACGGGGTCCAATATGCGATCGTATTTCAGTTCTGCGGACCGCATAGTTGTCGCATTGTTGCCTTTGACTTTGGGAGGGAAGTTATGCGACGCATTATGCGATCACATAACGTGTATGCGGACCACACAATGGTCGCATACCTGGGCAGTGTGTTTCAAATTTTGGCCCATCTTGAGGGCCATTATGCGGTCGGTTCTGCAGACCGCATTTAAGGAATGCGATCACATGTAAGGAATGCGATCGCATTCCTGACCGCATTCTTGTGTCGGGCTTCTATTTTTCTAATTTTAAACCCGACCCCAGTTCATTCAAAACACCCCTCCCTTCATTTTTAACCCTTTTTTATGAGATATTAGAGAGAGAAAAGAGTGGGTTCTAGAGAGAGAAAGTCTCAACTTCATCAAATTGGTCTTCCTTCATCACTCAAGCTTGGAACTAATCAAGTAGGACACAAATTTCTTCACTATAAGAGGTAAGCTTCTACCTCATTAACCTTAATTTCTGGATTTTTGTTAAAATGAAACCTGGGTAGGATAGTTCATAAAGATGGGGTTAAGAATCTTGCATGCATGTACCCAATTTATCATAATCTAGTAAAGGAAAATAGGTTGGAGTAACCTTTCACTAAAAATGGGTTATTTAGTCTAAAGGAACACCTAGTGTTTGATAGAAAGCTCAAATGAGTTCAAGACATGTTCATGATTCCTAATTCTAAGTTTAAATGTGCCGCATTATGAATTAGATTGAAGGTGCTAGAAGGTCCGGTGATTTGAGACAAAAATTAAGAAAAAATCCTGATTCGAGGTCTGTATGGCTAACTTTAACCATTGTAAAATCCTCTTGTTGGGTCTGAGCATACGGTATGTGTACCTTTTTTGAAAATATGTGAATTGATTGTTCAAATGTGTTGAGACGTAAGATTTTATTCTCTGATTGTCCTAGTTGATTGCCATACTACCGTATTATATGAGATTGTGAAAAGTGTTTTGATGTGCCTATCGTATGATGTGCAAAGCTCGTAAATGCTCGAGGGTATCGATATAAAAGTATGTGTTAATGAATGAAAGAAGGTTAATATGCCCTAGTGTAGGAATGTATATAATGACTAAGGAAAACCGTGCATGATAAGTAATGAAAAAGGGTATTGTGAAATGATGTGAATGAGTTGGACAATTATGGCAATGCCTTGTATATGAATTACTACTTGGGGAGAATTATTGTGCCTTGGGTCCAAATATATGAATGGTGGACGTTAACTTGTGATTCCTTGAAATGATAATTATTGTGATGTAATTGTTTGTGGTTGCTGTTATGAAATATGATTGTCAGGTGGGATCGGGTTGCACGTCGCAACACGGAGTAATAAGCTTGATGAGATGTGAGGTAATAAGGGTGGCCGAGGTAATAAGGGTGTCCGAGGTAATAAGGATAGAATGTGATCATTATCACTATCGAAATGAAAAATTTGGGAAACTCTTGAATATGGTGATGTTGAAAGGGAAAAAGGTAGAGATTGTGAAACTTGTTGATTTTGGCTGTTTCTTTCCACGTGCATTGATTGATTGGTTCTATTACTGTCTCTTAATTGTGTATTGTTTGATTGTACTTGGGATAAAGTTTGTTCATACATACTAGTACTATTCCACAATACTAACGTCCCTTTTGCCGGGGGCGCTACATCTTTTTATATGGATGTAGGTGGGTCCATAGATGGTTGCTCATCTCGCCGTTAGTGGTACTTTCTCCTCATCCTTTCTCAGCTGTACTGGTGACCCCCACTTCCTCTCGGGGCCATGTGGAGTTCATGCCATCTCCTTTTTATTATATTATGTATTGTGAGGTATAGCCGGGGCCTTGTTGCCGGAAAGTATTGTATAAACTCCTAGTACTCTTAGAGGCTCCGTAGACACTATGTGGGTGTATATATATATTTTGGGCAGTGGTTGTAATTGCTCGTAATCGTGGTCCGTATTGAGAAGTGTTGTATCTATTATGTATGTTTTGGGAAATCTAGTGTAATAATGTAAAATGAGGAAAAATTAGATTTATTTTTGTAATCACACACTTTTAAGCTTATCTTACTGTTTCACATAAATGATGGATGATATAAACACGGGGAAGCGCATTGGGTAGGAAAGACAAATCAGGTTCGCTTGACTGGGGTCACCCGGTTGACTGTCAGTTCAACGGGTGCTCAACGGGTCATTTCCTCCTTTTTCCTTTCCTAACTCGTTACTTGTTATTACTGTAGAGAAAAGGACATGATAGGAAAGGGATGACAAGAAAGAGAGGCATACGGAGCCAACGGAGGGTAAGAGTGGAAACAAAAAGGGATGAATGGAACTCTTGCACCTACTGAATTAAAATTTTACATATGTTGTGAAGAAGATGGGTAATATAAAGTAATAAATGCACTTAGAAGTCAATGGGTGGATTATATATGTTTAATTTATATTTGGCATATATGGCAACCATAAGTAGGAAGATGCAATATCATCTTATGTAGAAGGAATATATGTGGGGTCTAGTAGTTAATTTAATAAAGTGTAATTTGGTGAAATTAGTTGATATGGTTAGTTAGTTAATTGGTTGTATAAATAGGAGTTAGTCACATATATAGAATAGTTTTTCAGAAGTAGTTTGGACATTTTGTCAAATACAGATAATGGAGCTTCTTCCTCTTCTCCACCGACTTCCTTTACTCTTCTACCATGGTTGATCTATTCAATATGGTATCAGAGCAGGACCCGTCCCGATTTTCTGATATTGGCCCCCATAATTGTCAACGCTCCGGATGTCCAATCCTGGACGTGAGAGGGAGTGTTGAGTCCCACATCGACATTGAAGGGGATGTGTGGAATCTTTATTTGGACTTGGGCAATCCTCACCTCTTTAGCTAGATTTTGGGGTTGAGTTAGGGCTACAATTAGCTCAGCATCATCAAGAGAGGAATCTCACTGGTTAATCGTTTCCTTTACTCTGTTTTTTTGCCATTTTTTGGCAAATTCTTTGCAATTAGGGCTGTTTTACCGGTGTCAATTTCTAGTGTAATTGAGTGATCCGTGACCTAAATCACCTCAATTAGTGTGGTGTGATTCAATCGATACCGTTTACAGTGGAGAACGACAATGGAATCTCCACTTCTTCAGCTCATCCGATGGCGACTGCAACTCAGATATTGATGCTCTAGATCTGGTACATCATAATAATCCTCTGTACATTCATCTATCAGTTACACATGGTTCTGCTCTTATCTCAATTCAACATCAAGGTTATGAAAATTACTCAATTTGGAGTTGGTCAATGAAGATTGTTTTGCATGGTAAAAACAAACTAGGTTTTGTTTCAGGAACATGTAGAAGAGAAATGTATAATCCTAGCCTACATGAACTCTGAGACAGATGTAATGCCATTGTTCTGGCTTGGATAATGAACACAATATCTCAAAATTGATTAGTACTGTGATTTATGTTTCTGATTCACATAAGGTGTGGGAAGTCCTTAAAGAGAGGTTTGATAAAGTAAATGCCTCCAGAGCTTGTTATTTGCACAAGGAAATTGCTACACTAACTCAGGGCATATCACCTGCATCCGTGTATTTCTTGAAGCTTAGTGAACTATGAGATGAGTATGCGACACTTGCTCCTCCTCCTTCATGTGGATGCCAAGAGTCTGTTAAACATGCAGCGCATTATTAGTTGCAAAAGTTATATAAGTTTTTAAGAGGTCTTAATGAATCCTATGAGAATGAAAAGGATCAAATTCTTATGAAAAGGCCATTACCAAATATAAACCAAGCATATGCTATGATAGTGAATGCAGAAAGTCTAAGGAGAAATGGCAGTTGTGGGATCAACGCTAGTGTTGGTGTTAATAGCAATGATGGTGCTGCACTTCTAAGCAGTAGAGGAAATAAAAATTGTAACAACACTATTGGTGGTAACACCAGTTACAAAACTAGGAACAATTACACCTATGGAAGGTCTGCATTTCAGTGTGACTACTGCAATCTCAAAGGTAAGACAAGGGACAATTGCTACAAGTTGCATGGATATCCAGCTGATTTCAAATACAAGAAGAAAAGAGACACTCCAAATACTTATGCTAACAATGTTTGTGGTGCAGGAAATCAGGGGTCTGAGGCTCAAGGATCATCCTAGCAAGCAACAACTATCTCTAATACAACACCACCAGCTCCAGTTCAATTCTTTACTTTAGAACAATACAATCAAATTCTACAAATGTTGCACAAAGGAAAAGAAGGAGAGACTATGGCTAATGCAGATCAGATGGGAACAACAGGTATTTCTATTGCCCTAATGTCTAATCTAGTTGATCATAACTGGATAGTAGACACAGGGGCTACAAACCATATGGTACACCAGCTAGGTTTGCTTCACAAATTCAAAGAACTATCACAAATGAGTAAGAAATAAGGCGCACTTACCTACGGGAGAGAAAGTTACTATCACTAAGATAGGAGAATCTCATATATTTCAGGACAAGACAATTGGAGAAGTACTATATATACCTGAATTCAGATACAACCTATTACCAGTATCAAATATCAGAGTTACAATGTTATACAACATTCTTTCTTGATTTGTGTTTATTTCAGGAACTCTTAAGTGGGAAGGTGATAGGGATTGGTATAGAAGAGGATGACCTTTACATTCTGAGGAACAGAGGAAACCCAGGTTCACAACATGTCTCTTAGAATAAGAATGGCACCAATCACCCATCTGTAAATACCATTTCCAGTTCAACTAGTGACATTGAAGATAGTTCCAAGAATAAGAATAAGATTGTTGACATATCTCTTTGGCATAGAAGACTAGGACATGCTCCTTTAAGAGTGTTGAAAAACATAGAAGGCTTGTGTAACTCTCAGCTGAAGAATCACATATGCTCTGTATGTCCTATTGCTAAACAAGCAAGACTACCCTTTCTTCTAAGCACTACTTGTTCTGTTAATCTTTTTGATCTTGTGCATGCTGATGTATGGGGTCCTTATAAGGTTCCCTCTCATGATGGTAAGAGATATTTTTTGACTCTAGTAGATGATTTCTCTAGATATACATGGCTCTTCCTAATGAAGCAGATTCTATTGTGGTGTTAAGAAACTTCCTAATATATGTCAAAACTCAATTTGCATGTGGAGTGAAGTGTCTTAGAATAGATAATGGTTCATAATTCTTCAATGATCATGTGAAAATTTTTCTAAAGGAGTATGGTATTGTACACCATAGCTCTTGTGTGTATACACCACAACAAAATGGTGTTGTAGAAAGGAGGCATAAATATATTCTAGACATGGCAAGACCTTTAAGGTTTCAGGCATTTGTACCCTTGAGATTTTAGGGAAAGTGTGTATCCACAGTTGTATACTTACTCAATAAATTGTCCACTCTGTTATTCAAAGGTCAGTCACCTTTCCAGAAGTTGTTCCACAGAGCTCCTTCACTACAACATCTCAGGGTATTTGGTAGCATGTGCTATGCTACCACTGTAAAGAAGGGTGATAAGTTTAGTCCAAGAGAAATACTAGCAGTTTATCTTGGATATTCCACTACTTAGAAGGGTTATTATCTCTATGATCTAACCTCCAAAGAGTTCTTTATAAGCATAGACAATGTCTTTCAAGAAGAAATTTTTCCTTTCAAGAATATGAGCACTGGTCCTTCTCCTATATTCCCTGTACTGAAACTAGTTGAACCTGATCCTCCTGTTGTGTCTGCTCCATTGACTTCACCTTCAACCTCAACTCATGATACTTCCCATCTTTCCTTATCACCTACTGTCAGAGATACTTCTCCTCAGCCAGTACAACTTAGAAGATGTTCAAGGGAATCTAGACCACCTGTCTGGATGGGAGATTATGTTGTCCAATAGAAGTCCTCTTGTCTATATTCAGTATCCAACTATGTGGTTTATGATCGCCTCACTCCTGCCTACAGGTCTTCACTAGCTTCTTATTCAGCAATTGCAGAACCCAAGACTTATGCAGAGGCCAGTATCAATCCACTGTGGGTGGCTGCTATGAAATTTTAGATTTCAGCTCTTGAGAGGAATAATACTTGGCCAATTGTAGACCTTCCTCCAAACAAGGTTCCTATAGGTTTCAAGTGAGTGTTTAAGGTTAAGTAGAAATTCACAGGCGAGGTGGAGAGATATAAAACAAGGCTGGTAGCCAAAGGCTACAGCCAGCAAGAAGGTTTGGACTATACTGAAACCTTCTCACCTGTAGCTAAGATGGTCACAGTGAGGTCTATAGTGGCTCTTGCTGCTGCTTTACACTGGTTCGTTTTTCAAATAGATGTTCACAATGCATTTCTGCAGGGTGATCAGTGTGAATAAGTTTATATGCAAATTCCTGATGGCTTTTCAAGCCAAGGGGAGTATCAGAAGGTGTGCAAGTTGAATAAGTCCTTGTATGGACTTAAATAAGCCTCTAGACAGTGGAACTTAAAACTGGCAGAAGCATTGATAGATCTAGGATTTGTACAATCACACTATGACTATTCTTTGTTCACACACAGGAAGGGAGCAGATTTGTGATTGTGCTTGTCTATGTTGAAGATTTGTTGGTGAATATGAATAATCTAAACTAGATTGAGAAGGACAGCAAGGACTTACATAGAAGGTTTAATATGAAAGACTCAGGGGAATTGAAGTACTTCCTTGGCATAGAGTTTTCAAGATCAGAGAAAGGCATCCGTATGTGCCAAAAGAAGTGGGCACTTGAGTTTTTATCTGAGACTGCTCTATCAGGAGGAAAACCAGCACTCACTCCACTAAAATTCAATCACAAGCTTACCTCCATAGAATTTGATAAGGTGTTCAACAAGGAGAACTTGTCTGATGACAGGCTACATGAAGACATATGTGGTTATAAAAGAATAGTGGGAAGATTGTTGTATTTGACTATGACTAGACCTGACATAGACTTTGTGGTACATGTTCTAAGTCAATTCATGCATGCTCCTAAGCAATCACATCTAGATGCTGCTATGAGAGTGATCAAGTTCATTAAAGGAAATCCTGGTCTTGGGTTGTTCCTACCATCATATGGCACTCAAAAGTTGGTTGCCTTTTGTGATTCATATTGGGGTGCTTGTGATAGCATCCATGGCATCTAAACATCATTAAAGGAGAAGGATGAAGTTATGGAATCTCCAATAAGGCCCATGACAAGGTCTCAAACAAAAAAAATTCAAGACAAGCTTAATGGGCTTAAATTAGCAATTAAAAGTGTCTTCTGATAGAAGAAGAGCTCCAGTACAAGGAGGATATTTGGGTCAAGTATTACAACTATTTGGAGGCCCAAATTAAAGTCCAAGAGGAGATGGAATGAGGCCCAAATATTCCCCAAAAGGAGGAATTTTCAGCATCCCTAATAAGCCTAAAAATAGTTTCTAGAATATATATCTAATAGTTATTTTAATATGTTGACTTGCATTGGTCTATGTGTGTTGACTACATTGGTCTTAGTGTGAGTAGTCTTCTATGCTTCTAGGAAATATAATTCTTATTTATTGAAGTCTTGACTAGCTCCTTCTTTACCACTATATAAAGGGGTGCTTGTCTTTCATTGTAGAGAAGAACATTGAAGATTAATATTATTATTGTGAGTTCTTTTGAACTTTTGTGAACTTTAATTTGATATTTATCTAGCAACCCTAACTAGTTCATAGCTTAAGGTAGTAAGATAATTTTCTTTCTTGTGATATCTTTGGTTTCTTTTGATATTCTTCAAAGGCGACTAGTTTCTTTTACTAGTTGTTGTCGTAATTTATTCAAACTAGAAGTCAAGATCCGAATCTAGTTCTTGATTAGCTTATCTCTAGTGAAGGCAATTGGTTTTATAACCAACTTGTTATCATTAGGATCTTGTCAAAATCTAGATTAACATAATCTCGGGATGCTTGGATCTTTCCTTGAATTTTCACATATCTAGTTATTTTTTTCTTAGTTTCTCAATTTCATTGCATTTCTTTATTGCTTCCGCATTTCTTCAACTGTTCTTGGATCTCCCAACCTTTGTGTTATCAAGTGGTATCAGAGTGATTGTATCAATATTCCTTTCTTCATAAATCTTGGGGATTTCTGAATAAAAAAAAAGTAAAAAAAAGTTACTGTAGCAGTGAATAGTACTATACAAAACGGAAAAAAAAAATTCTTTCGCAAAGAAAAGGGAGAAACATATTGGTCTTCAAGAAGTCAGATTCTTATTGTGTTTGTTTCCAAAATCAAAAAAGGAAACAAGAAGAGGGGATATTAGATCTTTAAGGATAAGAAAAAAAAAATCTTGCTCCTTTGATCTTATTCTAAAAGTCCTTTTCCTTTGTTCGAGTTTTATTTCAACCAAATCCTACCCTTTCTAGGATTGGTTATTCACTTTCTTTAGTGCCCAAAAATTACTTATTTTACTACTAAGGACTTTGATACTAGTTGAGTTTCATTATATATCTACAAGGTATTTTCCAAAGGTTAATTGAGGGGGAAAAAGGCAAGAGTGGGCGAGAACAATTGAGGGAAAGAGCCAAGTTTGAGTGATAACTTTTTTTTAAGATGCCTCATACAGGTGCTAGTGATGATGAACAAAGGGCTCTCCAGGAAGCTGAAATCCAAGCAAGAAATGATTTCACTCTACAAGCTATGCATCAACAATTCTAGATATGGAACCTGCAATTCCAAGAGATAAAGAATACTATTGCTGAACAAATTGAGACAATAGCTGCACTTAAGAGGGGAAATTAACCTGATGTACAACCTCGAAATAATCCTAGGCCTCATAATAGAAGAAATGAACCCCATGCACCTATTGAAAATCAAGAAAATCCTATAGATGATATTGTATATGATCTTTATGTAAATCTATATAGGGTGGAAATAGATATGAGGGGATAACGAGGTAGAGTAGAAGATGATAATATTAGTAGCATAAAAATAAAAATGCCATCTTTCAATGGCACAAGAGACCCAGACTTGTACCTTGATTGGGAGTGGAAAGTTGAGGCCATTTTTGGCTGTCACAACTACTCTGAAGGTAATAAGGTTAAGCTTGTTGTTCTTGAATTTTCTCATTATGCTTCTATTTGGTGGAAAAAATCTTACAAGGGACAAACAACAAGATAGAGAACCACCCATTGCCACTTGGGCTGAGATGAAGAAAGTCATGGGGAAGGGGTTGGTGCCTTCCCACATTCAAATAGACCTACAACTGCATCATCAGACCTTGAAGCAAGGAACCATGACTGTTGATGACTACTTTAAAGCTACAGATATGGCTATGATCCAAGCTAATTGTATAGAAGAAGAAGAAGAGTACACTATGGCTAGATTTCTTAATGGTTTAAATAGAGAAATAGCTGATGTAGTAGATATAAAACAATATGTAACTATAGATGAGTTAGTAGATTTGGCTGTAAAAGTAGAAAAGTAAAATAAAAGAAGGCAGCAAGCTAGCTCATGGAGAAATCGGCCAAACACCAATTCCAAGAAGTCATGGCCAAAATAAGAAGTGATTTCTAGACCTCAAGAAGACAAGGGGAAGGGTAAAGTTGATGATAAAGAGGGAGCTAAAGCTTTCAATTCTAGATCCTCTAAATATTGTAGTTCCATTCAACGTCACAAATGTCATGGAAGAGGTCATATGATACATGAATGTCCAAATAGAAGAAATATTCTTTTGAGAGAAGATGGAGGATAAGAGAGTGAAAAAAGTGAGGAAGAAGAGGGAGAAGTAAGTGAAGATGATGTAGAACTTCCTAATGATGGTTTGGTTGGGGTAGTTAGGAGGACTGTAGATGGAGAATGTGAGGGAGAAAAAAACGAGGAACAGGAAAAAGAGGAAGGTGTGAGTGAAGATGATGTAGAGTTGCCTTTTAATGATTGTTTGGTTGGGGTAGTTTAGAGGATTATGACTATTAATTTAGGAATCAATAGTGAAGAACAAGGGAGAATATATTTCATACTAGGTGTGGAATAAAGGGGAAAACTTTTTTTATGATTATTGATAGTGGTAGTTGTGCTAATGTTGTGAATTCACACTTGGTGAACATGTTAGAGATTGCATGCATGAAACACCCTAAGCCCTACAGACCCCAATGGTTGAATGATAGTGGTGAACTGAAAGTCAACAAACAATGCATGATTTCCTTCAATGTTGGTAGGTATGTGGATGATGTTCTATGTGATGTGGTCCCTATGCAAGCTTATCACATCTTGGTAGGTAGTCCGTGGCAATATGATATGAATGTTTTTCATGATGGAAGAAAGAATAGATATTCTCTTGAGCTTAATGGCAAGAAGTATACTCTTGCACCTTTAAGTTCTTCTCAAGTATTTGAGGATCAAAAGAGATTGAGGGAAGTAATGGGAAAAGAAAGGGGAGGAAAAAAAATGAGCATGAGGGAAAAGAAAAAAAAGAAGGCCAACAGCTAGAAAAAAAAAAGAGATGGCCAAGAGAAAGATAGAGAGGGCAACAACTTGAGCAAAGTGGTAAAAGAGGGTTTGAGTGACAAAAAGGAAAGTTTTGATGAGCTTAAAGAGGCAAAGGAAAATAAAAGGTAGAGTTTGTACATAAAAGCCAAAGAGTGTTTGAACGCAAGAAAAGAAGAGATGACAATTATACTACTTACTTACAAAGAAGTTTTGATTAATTCTGAGTTACTAACTTCTTCTTTTCCAAGTAGTGTTTCTTCTCTATTCCAGGATTTTGATGATATCTTCCCTGAGGATATCGCTAAAGGTCTACCATCTTTGTGTGGTATTGAGCACAAAACTAACTTTGTGCCTGGAGCACAACTTCCAAATATGCATGCTTATAGAAGTAATCCAGAAGAGACAAAAGAGCTTCAAAGGCAAGTTGAGGAGTTTTTTGAGAAAGGTTTCGTGAGAGAGAGCATGAGCCCTTGATCTATTTTTGTCCTATTGGTACCCAACAAGGATGGAACATGGAGGATGTGCGTGGATTGTAGAGCAATCAACAAGATAACAGTAAAGTATCGCCATCATATCCTTCGTCCTGATGACATGTTGGATCAATTGCATGGATCCAAAATCTTTTCTAAAATTGATCTAAAAAGTGGTTACCATCAGATTCGAATGAATCCTGGAGATGAATGAAAAAATTCTTTTAAGACCAAGTATGGGCTTTATAGTGGTTAGTTATGCCGTTTGGCGTGACTAATGCACCCAACACTTTCATGAGATTGAAGAATCATGTTTTAAAGGATTTTCATGGGAAATTTTTGGTGGTTTATTTTGATGATATCTTGATTTATTCTAAAAACCTAGATGAGCATGTGGAACACTTAAAATAAGTTTTTGAAGTTCTTACAAAGCAACACTTGTTTGCTAATCGTAAGAAGTGTAATTTTTGTGTGGATCGTGTGGTGTTCTTGGGTTTTGTGGTTAGTTCTAAGGGAGTTGAAGTTGATGAAGAGAAAATCAAGGCAATCAAAGAATGGCCTAAGCCTAGCAGTGTAACTGAAGTTAGGAGTTTTCATTGGCTTGCTAGTTTCTATAAGAGATTCGTTAGATATTTTAGCACCATTGGTGCTCCTTTAACTGAAGTTATTAAGAAAGATACGGGTTTTTTCATGGGAAATGAACAAGATGATGCTTTTAACTTATTGAAAGAAAAATTGTGTTTTGTTCCTCTTTTGTAGTTACCTGATTTTTCTAAGTCTTTTGAGGTTGAATGTGATGCCTCTGGAAAAAGAATATGTGATGTTTTGATGCAAGACTCGAAGCCAATTGCATACTTTAGTGAAAATTTGAGTGGACCTACATTGAACTACTCAAATTATGACAGAGAGCTATATGATTTGGTAAGGGCTTTAGATACATGTCAATATTATTTGTGGCTAAGAGAGTTTGTGGTGTAGACTGATCATGAATCCTTGAGATATTTGAAGAGCCAAGGTAAGCTTAATCATCGCCATGCGAATGGGTTGAATGTATTGAAACATTCCCATATGTGATTGCTTACAAGCAAGGAAAAAATAATGTGGCTGCTGATGCACTTTCAAGAAGGTATGTCGTGGTTTCTTCTCTTACTTCTAAATTGATGGGTTTTGATCTAATCAAGGGACTTTATTCTAATGATTCTGATTTTGGAAAGGCTTTTGCAGAATGTAAGTTGGGTCCTTATGAGAGGTTCAATCTTCAAGATGGGTTCCTTTTAAAGGAAAATAAATTATATATTCCTAATTGCTCTTTGCATGAATTGTTTGTTAGGGAAGCACATTGTGGTGGACTCATGGGACACTTGGAGTGCCCAAAACTTTGGATATACTTGCTGAACATTTGTTTTGGCCAGGCATGCGAAAGGACGTCGAAAAAGTGGGCTTTCAATGTCTTGAATGTAAACAAGCCAAACCAAAAGTGTTACCACATGGTCTTTATACTCCATTACCTGTCCCTACTTCTTCTTGGATTGATATTTCTATGAATTTTGTGTTAGGACTTCTTAGAAATAAGTATGGTAAGATAGTATATTTGTGGTGGTAGATAGATTTTCAAAAATGACTCGTTTTATTCCATGCTTGAAGACTAATGATGCATTACATGTGGCTGATTTATTTGTCAAGGAAGTGGTTAAATTACATGGAATACCTAAAACTATCATTAGTGATAGGGATGCTAAATTTTTAAGTCACTTTTGGAGAGATATTTGGGAAAAGTTGGGAACTAAATTACTATTTTCTACATCTTGTGACCCACAAACTGATGAACAAAATAAAGTAGTTAATAGGACCTTAGGGAATATGTTGAGAGCTGTTTTAAAAGGAAGATTAACTTCTTGGGAAGAACATTTGCCCATGGTAGAGTTTTCCTATAACAGAACTATCCACTCTTCTACTGGTAAGTTTCTTTTTGAAGTTGTTTATGGATTTTATCCTCTCACTCCCTTTGATTTGTTGCCTACTCTTACTAATAACATTGTTAATCTTGATGGTAGGAATATGGATGAAATGATGAAGAAGATTCATGAACATATAAGGCTTGCAATTGAACGGAAGAATGAACAAATTACCTTACAAAAAAATAAGGGGCGAAAATCTATTATTTTTAAGCCTGGAGATTTTGTTTGGGTGCATTTTAGGAAGGAAGTTTTCCTGCCAAACGAAGATCCAAATTATATCCAAGAGGAGATAGTCCATTTGAAGTCCTTGAAAGTATTGGAGACAGTTCTTATAAACTTGTCCTTCCTACTGAATATCAAGTTAGTGCTACTTTCTATGTTTCTGATTTTTCTTGTTTGATGCAGGCTCGAATTCGAGGACGAATTCTCTTCAAAAATAGGGGAATGATAGCATACATGGTATCTCAACATCATTAAAGGAGAAGGATGAAGATCTGGAAGCTCCACGAAGGCCCATGACAAGGTTTCAAACAAAGAAATTTCCAGACAAGCTTAATGGGCTTAAATTGGCAATTAAAAAGTGTCTTATGATAGAAGAAGAGCACCAGCACAAGGAGGATCTTTGGGCCAAGTCTTACAACTATTTGAAGGCCCAAATTAAAGTCCAAGGGGAGATGGAATGAGGCCCCGATATTCCCCAAAAAGGAGGAATTTTCAACAACTTAAATAAGCCCAAAAATAGTTTCTAGAATATATATTTAATATTTGTTTTAATATGTTGACTTGCATTGGTCTATGTGTTTGTTGACTATATTGGTCTTAGTGTGGGTAGTCTCCTATGCTTCTAGGGAATATAATTCTCATTTATTGAAGTCTTGACTAGCTCATTCTTTACTACTTTATAAATGGGTGCTTGTCTTTCATTGTAGAGAAGAACATTGAAGATTAATATTATTATTATGAGTTCTTTAGAACTTTTGTGAACTTTACTTTGATATTTATCTTGCAACCCTTACTAGTTCATAGCTTAAGGTAGTAAGATAATTTTCTTTCTTGTGATATCTTTGGTTTCTTTTGATATTCATTCGAAAACGACTAGTTTCTTTTACTAGTTGTTGTCGTAAGTTATTTAAACTAGAAGTAAAGATCCGAATCTAGTTCTTGATTAGATTATCTCTAGTGAAGGCAATTGGTTTCATAACCAACTTGTTGTCATTAGGATCTTGTCAAAATCTAGATTAACATAATCTCAGGGTTCTTGGATCTTTCCTTGAATTTCCACATATCTAGTTATTTTTTTCTTAGTTTCTAAATTCCATTGCATTCCTTTACTGCTTCCGCATTTCTTCAACTTTTCTTGGATCTCCCAACCTTTGTGTTATCAACTTGTGTGGAGACAAGAGAGTCAGTCACAGGTTATGCTATGAAGTTTGGTGATGCTTTGATCTCCTGGAAATCAAAGAAGGAAGGAACAGTTTCAAGAAGCTCACCTGAGGCAGAGTTCAGAAGCATGGCCACTACTGTTACAGAGATAAAATGGTTAGTTGTGCTATTTGAGGAGTTGGGAGTAGCAGTTGAATTTCCAATTCAGCTTCACTGTGATAGTAAAGTTGCAATTCAAATTGCAGCTCATCCTATCTTTCACGAAAGAACCAAACACATAGACATCGATTGCCACTTTGTAGGGGAAAAAATTCAAGAAGGAATGATCAAAACTCAGCATATTGGTACATGAGAGCAACTAGCAGATATCTTTACCAAGAGTCTATGCAGTCCACAACATGATTACTTAGTTCGCAAGCTGGGAATGAAAATCATGTTTTCATCCTTCAACTTGAGGGGGAGTGTAGAAGGAATAGATGTGGGGCCCAGTAGTTAATTTAATAAAGTGTAATTAGGTGAAATTAGTTGATATGGTTAGTTAGTTAATCAGTTGTATAAATAGGAGTTAGTTACATATGTACAGTAGCTTTTCAGAATTAGTTTTGAAATTTTGTTTAATACAGATAATGGAGTTTCTTCTTCTTCTCTACCGACTTCCTTTCCTCTTCTGCCATGGCTGATCTATTCAACATTTTACTCCTGAATTGATGATGAATGTGCCATATAACTTACTTTGTAAAACTATAATCAAAGTCGATTTGTTGGCATCAAGAAAATAACAAATTCTAGTAATAAAGGTGAGCGGTGATTTAGACTTAAACCACTATCCAAGATCCCTTTGCTTCTAAAGGAATATGCCTAAGTTTTCTGCTTGCTTAGCATTAAATAATATTATTATGTCACTCATTACTAGGGGTTTTGGTAATTCGGTACGATATTTAAGAACTACGAATTGATATTTTATTATTCAGTTTATGAATTGTGCATATCAAATACCGTACCAAATTAGATTGGTACGGTTTAGTATTTATTGTTTGATTTGGTATGGTTTCGGTACGGTTTTGATAGCCAACCAACTTGTTATGACCCAAATCTAACCCTGCCGTGATGGTGCCTATCGTGATACTAGGCAAGCCTATTATCCCAAAAATACTACAATTTAAGATATAAGAGTTCAGTAAAGATTCTTAATATTAAAATTTTCGATGTTAACAAGTTAAATTTTGAATCTGAAAACACAAATGCGGAAAACGAGCCCCAAACGTCGAGGTGTCACTAAGTCATGAGCGTATAAATCCATAAACTATTACATCAATTGTCTAACTTTCAATACAACCAGAAAAGGGAATAAAAGGAGTAACAAGGTCATGCGAACGCTGGAAGCTACCTTGCAGTCTCCAAAGATAAGCCGGCCTGGACTCAACAATCGCCACACTCAAACACATCTGGATCTGCACATGAAGTACATGGTGTAGTATGAGTACAATCGACTCAGCAAATAACGGTAGTAACTAAGTAAATGAGTAGTAGTGACGAGCTAAGAAGAACAATTCGATTATTAATTTTCACATTTAAGGATGAGCATGAGTAAAAGACCAGTTTCATGAATTATCAACTATTACAAGGCAAATAACAGATAAATGCGACAACAACAGAGTAGATAAAACCTCACAAGAATTGTCACTCAATCCTTCAGCCCTCAATGCACACGCTCAATAGGTACCTGTGCTCATTGGGGGTGTTCAAACTCCGGAGGGGCTCCTACAGCCCAAGCGCTAATCTACACAGACCACTCACGTGTTGCACGGACAACTCACGTGCTATCATATCATATCTGGATCCGCACGGATAAATCATGTGCTATGGTATCAATATGGATCCACACGGACAACTAACGTGCTATATTACAATATCTCACAACGGGCCCTCGGCCTCACTCAGTCATGTATCTCTCTAGCCTCACAGTTTTCAATAAATAGAGAAAGGCAGTCCAAATCAAAGTATTACAGTGTATTCAGCAAGAAGATAACAGAGACTGAGGTAAACATGTACAAATATCACTATGACTGAACATAACTACTGCAACCAGGGATAAAGCCTAAGCATGATCTCTAACATGAAGATAGTCAAGTTCTAGCAGACATGGAAAACACATAAACACAAATAATGGTTATTCGGCTTCACAACCTCACGGTACGAACCAAGTCTCAACCCCTCACGGCGTATACCCACACGCCCGTCACCTAGAATGGGTTTCACCTCCAAACAATCACATGATACCAAATCTCCAGGTTTTATACCCTCAAAAACATATTTAAAACTGTTACTTACCTTAGCAGCATAGAAATCCTACTCCGAATCTATTCACAACCAGTATAATACCATCAATATATGCTAAAGAAACGAATTCCACAAGGAAAACTACAAAATTATGCCAAAACCGAAATTGGCTAAAACCCGGCTCCCAGGCCCACGTCTCGAAACCCGACAAAAATTAAAAAACTAGGAAGCTCATTCACTCACGAGTCCAACCATATCAAATTCATCAAAATCCGACCCCATTTGTCCCCTCAAATCCCCAAAATTAACAATCCAATTTTCAAGCCCTAAATTCCCAAATTTCTAGCTGAAATTCCCAACTACATGATGAATAAAGCCATTGATTCATGAAATGTATACCAATATAGGTTAGAATCACTTAAACCAACGTTGCTTCTTGAAATCCTTCGAATAATCGCCTCTCTCCCGAGCTCCTCAAACTTAAAATTGAAAATAGGGAACAACACCTTGAGCTGGGGTTTTTCTGCCCAGCAAAACCGCACCTGCGTAGCCGCATCTGCGCAGAGGGCTCCGCTTCTGCGGAATTTCATTAATCCAATTTACTCCGCTTCTGTGATCAACTGGCCGCACTTGCGGTCGTCGCAGATGCGGGGACCATTCCGTACCTGCGGTCTAGTTGCACAACTGCGCTCCAAATATGCTCATGCGCACCTCGCACATGCGGTTCCCATTCCGCAGATGCGGAAACACTAGCAACAACAGCTTCAACTGCATTTTTACAACTCCAAGTTGTCCGATCACTACCCGAAATCACCCTGAGGCCCTCGGAACCTCAACCAAACATACCAACATATCCTACAAGAGGGTTGAAAGGCTTAGATGCTAAACGAATTGAAGAAAATAAGTTTCGTCGAAAGTCGACAAGTTGGGAATGTTATAACATGTACTTTTGGGGTGAGACTAGGGTGCTCAAAATTATAAAGAGGTTATGTTATGAGTTATTTTGTCTTATGATAGTCATGTGTCATGTTTTGAATTCAAGTGAGTTGGGGAACAGAAGTTGGCAAAGATCATCACAAGTTACATTCATAAATATGCTGAAATTTAGGTCAAATGTATGTGAGATTATCTCTCAATATTCTTTCAATTAGGAGATGAACTACCTACCAAATTGAATATCTACGAGTCTATTTTCTAACTCATTAAACCGTTCATCAATACGACATAGGAGTAGAGAGATATTTTCAGTTTCACGAGACTGCGCAAACTGTATAGGTGACAAGTAGGTTTGTCACTAAAGCTTCTTGAGAAATAAATTTTGTGTGTTATATGAAGTCTTTTTCGTACATATTATATACTAAATTTAAGGTCTTGTAATATAGTTTCTAATTCTCTTAACCATTTGTTCGTACCACATCCGGATAAAAATATATAAGCGTCTGAAGAAGAGCCAATAATAGGGTGCCAAGCTAGTACCTCTTTGACTTTTCAAAAATGGATATACATAGGCCTTATGTCGTCTCTTTCTTCACTTTTTCCACATACCACGACCAGAAAAAGACCCCTAAACTTATACTCAATCTCTCCACAAGGGTTTCAAAGAATATTAACATCTCGGGTACGAAATCAAGAAGCGACGACACTAGAACGTTCCCAACGACGTAAGTATCGGTATATCGCCTCGCTTTTTCGTTGTAGTTTGAGTTTTGGGAGGTACTTCATAGTTAAGAAAACTTTATTTTCTGTATTTAAGTTTTAAATATGAAGGAAGGTTTATAAATTCATTTTCTAATAGTTAGGACTCACGGGAGGGTGATTGGAAGCGGTGAGTTCGAGTTATTCGTTTAGTAGAGGACTGTTTTGTGGGTTGTTTCGTGTTTCTTTTGGGCTGTATATTTTTTTGATGTTTTATGGAGTTTTGGATGATAAAAAATGTGGAGAAACACCACATAATAATGGAATGGTGTGCTGGTCATTCGTCCTTACTCTTTTTGGTTGTTTGACACTACTTTGTTGTCATTTTATGTATGAAGTGATTAGGATGTATGGACTGTTTTGTGATATATTGTGATGGAGATAAGGTTGTAAAATCATGCATACATGTTGTTATTATTTTTTTCTTGGTCTTGTTGATATATGGTATTGGAGGAGGGCCTTGTTACAGGGGAGATGCTGCCCAAATTTTCATAAACGAGCTACTAGTTTAAGTTGCGCATTTAGCCTTTACTCAACATTGATTATGAATCTCCTTATGCTATGGTAGATTGAGTTGAGTTTTTTGAAGAATTTCTTGGAAGGTGTTAAGGACTCAATGAAGTTAAGGTATGTTACGGCACTTCCTTCTTTCTTTTGGAATAATCTAAAGTGAAACGAACGTACACGATACGCTATTTAATAACGAATCTACTCTAGCAAATAAGGTTTTCCATTTTGTTCTTTTCTTATAAAGTTATCCTAAGAAAGTATGTATGATCCTTGAATACTAGTGAATTTCATATTGATGGTATGATGTCCATAATGTTAATCGAAAGTACAATGACCTTACGTCACTCTGAAAGGTTTAGGACGTGATTCCATGAGTCAATCATGCATTATATATGTATCTACTTTACTCTACCAAGCCGTGCTATAGTCGGCCGGGTACGAAACCTATTGTGCAACCACTGATCATTTGGGTTTACCGAGCTCCACGGCTGGGTACAATTCTACCGAGCCTTATGATGGCCGAGTACATTTTTACCGAGTCCTCTTCGAGGCCGGGTACGATATGATGATGATGCCCATAGAGGCGTATATTTTTAAAATATTATGTATATATATGTATCACGCATTTTATGTCATTATATCTCCGAGGCACTTAGATGCTACAGGTTATATCTCCTATATCTCTCTTTACATTACTGTTCTTATTTATGCCTTTCTGCCTTATATACTTAGTAATTTATTCGTACTGATGATGCGAGGCTAGAATGCATAGTTTAACATGTGATATTGTGAACAATTAATTTTTGACCACACTCAAATGTTATACTATTTTAGTGTAAATATTCCTTTTAGGCCTAATATTAATGTTTTAAGCTTTTATCTTACAATTAGTAGATTTTATTTAATTAAAATAAATAAATAATAATAATACTCACATTCTTAAAGTGTGAATATATATATGGAGTATCTTTTAATTAGAATTTTAATAAGTAAACTATTATATATTTTTTTGTATAATTTAAACTATAGTGTAAATATTGAGTTTTCTTATTTTTAAGTTTCCTTTAAGTTTAAAAGTAACGTTGGTATATATATATATATATATATGATTTGCCATCTTTTATCTAAGAATTAGAAAGAAAAAAAAAGTTTAAAAATAAAAAAAAAAGTTCCATTGTACCAACCTGGATTCAGTCCAAGCATTAACCTTCCCAACTATCCCCAGTACTTCCATTCCACGTCCTCTAACCGCACCCCTCAGAAATGACCCACATACGGTACCCATTGTCCCTACTTTCACTGTTCCTCAACCAACTCTTGCTCAAAAGCCCAACACTGATCCGCAACTGAATGCTCGTGATGCTCAACATTACTCTCCAAAACTGACTTTCAAGGTTCAAGATTCATACAAGAATATCCCTCAGAACATGTTCTCAGTTGAGACCGAAAAGCCTGATAAGAATACGGAACAAGAGGAAATGACTAGAAAAATGAAGAGCTTGGAACAAACCATGAGAAACATACAGGGTTTGGGTGGCCACAAGAG
>ML368524.1:0-14238 GCA_005239525.1 Nicotiana knightiana | reverse complement strand
TAAATTGGTTGAGTTAATCTTGCATTGCATTTACCAAGTCTGCATCCTGCAAAGCCTCAACAATATTTTTAGGTTCAATAAGAGATAGAAGAGCATCAAAAGCACAAAGATTCTTCAAAGAAGATCTGGTTTTGCTTCCAGAGGTGGATCAATAATTATGTTCTCAATGGGATGAGAACTTTGATACTTGTAAGATTTCATAACCAGCTGGTTTCCCCTAGATATTCCTTTAATTTTTTGTTGCTGAGGAAGAAGTTCATGGACAGGTTCCCTCGAGGTTTGAGGATCAGTTTCTCTTTATTCAGTTGCCCCTATCAGGTTGCCCTGGGTGGAAGGACCTGTTCCATCCCTTATTCCTTCCTCTGGTGCAACTTCAGTTTGGGATGTGGTTTCACTTGAATTTCTTACCAGCCCAATTGCTTCATCATCATATTCCTGCCTCTAAAAAAGAATGTTAGTTTCATAAAAAACCACATGTAAACTTTCTTCTACACACATAGTTCTTTTGTTATAAATCTTATAAGCTTTGCTATGTGAATAATATCCTAAGAATACTCCCTCATCACTTTTGGGATCAAACTTGCTAGGGAGTCTTCTCAACAAGAGGTCTAGTCATGCACCTATTTATGATGAAACATGCAGTGTTCACCGCTTCTGCCCAGAAACTATGGGGCAGTTTACTAGAAAGAAGCATAATCCTAGCCATTTGTTTCAATGTCCTATTCTATCTTTCAACTACTCCATTTTGTTGTGGGGTCCTAGGAGCAGAAAAATTATAATTTATGCTATGCTCATCACAAAATTCAACAAATTTAACATTCTCAAATTAAGTACCATGATTAGACCTAATTGATACTATTTGATTACCTAGTTGTTTCTGAGTTTTTCTAACAAAAGAAATTTACATGTCAAATGTTTCATATTTAGCTATTAAAAACAATTTCAAGTAAACCTAGAGTAATCATCAACAAGCACCATCACATATCTCTTACCACCTCTTCTTAATGTTCTCGATCATTGGTCCACAATGATCCATATGGACCAGTTCCATCGTCCTGGTGGTGCTTACCACTTTCTTGCTTTTGAAAGAGGATCTTACCTGCTCCCCCCTTGCACAAGCCTCACAAATTTTATCTTTCTTGAACTTAATGTTATTCAGCCCTATCACCAAGTCCTTTGAGACTAGTTTGTTGAGTTGGCTTAGACTGGCATGTCTAAGTCTCTTGTGACAAAGGGCGGGATCATTATCCAACACACTTAAGCAAGTGAGTTCATTATCTGAAAGTGTGGACAGATCTACAACATATATGTTGTTCACTATTTTTCCCTACAAAACTATCTTGTCAGTGGTAAGATTAATCACAAAGCATTTTATAGAGGTGAATGCTACCATGTTACCTCTGTCACACAATTGTGATAAACTTATTGGACTGTACTTCACTCCATCTATCAAATAGACGTTCTCAATAGAGTGAGAATTATCGCGCTCCCTCTTTCCTCGCGGAGATCGGGTTTATGACATTCAGTTGACACAACTCTTTCCTTTTGGGAAAGGGGTTTGTGTTTTTGAGAGTCGCCACCTAACGATTTTTAAAGGTGCATTAGGACACCAAAGGGGTTCATTTACAACTACGTTGTTAACCGGAGATAGGGTAAGGGCCTTGAAATTATCCTAAGGGGAAGGTGTTCGGCACCCCTCAGGATCCACAAGTGTGGTTCCTNTGAAAGTAACTAAATCGAGTGTTGGTCTCGACCTCTATTGCATGATGTTACCCGTCCCTTCCTATCAGTCCCGGAGGAAATTAGGACTTCTATCCTAAAGGGAGATGTTAGGCAGACCCTCAGGTTTAAAGGCAAAACACTAAGCGACAAACAAGAAACATATAGGACTGCAATTAAGGGGGGTAAACATACGAACAGGAAAAGGCTCACGTACCTCCACAAATAAGGCAAATAAGCAGCATGACTCAAACACAATTAAAGTCTTTGATTCAGATCCTAAAACATGGTGTCTAAATGATAACAACAAAGAGGCAGATTTCTAATTTTAGCAATTTAATCACCTAAGGCTTGCCTAGGCGGGGGACGGTGTATACTAATTATTTGAATTGTTAAAGGGACTATTGCAAATTATTACCTACACATGCTGTTCTAGGTTGTTCAGAATACAGGATTGTTGCCAGTTGTTTTAGAGAAACTAAGTGAAGTTGTTTTATTCCTTTTCATGCATCAGTAAGTGTATTTAAGCGAGTAAGATGCAATCCTAAGGACATGGTATCTAGTGCACAGAGATGCAGAATGATGCAGAATCAGAAGCCTAAACATGATCTCTAAATGCACAAATATTGCATTGTTTAAACATGGTTCAGGAGATGTAAACATGACAGGTTTATTACTGTTGTTTATCCTAAACAGGATCTCTAAGTGTACATGGCAGCGTAGAGCATGATTGTAAAGTACTTGTTATTAGCACATTTAGCACAGGACTTTCGAAATGAGATGCCAATAGATGCTGAAAATAGTAAGTGTAAGACCTAGGGAACATGGTCTCTAGTGCATGATCTTGCACATATGAGTCCTAAGCATGGTTTCTATTGCGCAAGTAGGGAATAAAACCTTATATCATGGCTTTTACCCTCTAATAGTTATAGCATGCATATTTACCCCTCCATTTTCACCATCCATCCCCAAAGAGCTGTTTACAACAATTATTACAGGCCATTTGCATGAATTTCATAACTGAATAATGAAAAGAAGGATTTATACTATAGGGAGCCTACTGATAGGCCCAGAATCTCCAGAACGCTTCATTGCCAACCTTTCACATGATCCAGGTGTGTCAAAGTTCCCTAAGGATCTCAATGGATCCCTGGCAATGCTCACACCCAGAGTCATAACCAAATTTGAGTAAGTGCAGTGAGGAAGGGCCAGCCTTAGTGTGTCAAAGTTCAGAGGGAGCTCAAGGGTCCCAAGGCAATGCTCACACAAAGTGGGGCAGAACTTGATGATCTAAGAGTAGAGTGAGAGTGCTCGACATAGTTTTGAAAAGGTTAAGTAAGAAAACAGTTTTGAAAGGGTAAGTAAGAAAACAGTTTTGGAGAGGGAAACATTGATTGAAATAGTTTTATAACAAAGAAGTTTGACCACTAAAAGGGCAGGAACACCAACAAGTACAACATCACACAAAGGACCAGGAATACTCCAACAATCACAAGCAGGGGTAATGAAATTTGAGGGACAACTACAGAGCATGTGAGGGCAAACATGTAGCAGGCAGTACACAATCAGAAGTTCCTAAGGAGTCAAGGGATTGGGGGTACAGTAGGATATAGGATTATACTAACATAACAGGACCAAATAGTTCAGGACAGTAGGATTTACCCTAATCAAACCAATGTACCAAACATAGGCATGAAGATTCACATTGAACATGTATCAAGTACATAAAGACATGTTGGTTATGACAAATAGAGTATAACTTATCATGTGAATGGAGTTCAGGATCCTAGTTACATGTTGAACAACAAAATAATAAGTAAAAGCAAATTAGAAACACAATGAACTGCAACAGTAGTAGAAACATGTTGGTTTGAGAACTGAAATCTAAATTAGAACATACCAGTGAAGTGAAGAAAGCAGTAACACAAACAGGAAGTAGGAGATGCACAATAGTTAGCCTTGGCTTGCAACCGCTAACTTAGAATAGTAGTAACTAGTACAGAAAAGAGAGAGAGAGCAGAGAGTTTTTAGTTGTGTGAGAGAGTTGAACAGATTAGTTCGTGTCTGTGTGTTTGGAAAATAAGAGGCTGGGTATATATAGCTTTGAAAACAGTAGTTAATAAGGTGAAAACCAAGGTCAGGCAGTAATCAGAGGAATTCATAATCAATCTGTATCAGAATAGTATGGGTACTTCCTTAATTAAGGGAGTTAACTCTCAAACGGTAAGAAAAGGTTACAAGTAAGGAAAGGAATTATGTATGACAAATAAAGAAATATTTCTTACATAGTAAGCACAAAGTAGGGAATTGGGGGCATGTTCATTAAAGCACTACTGTAAGAATCAATTGATAGTAATAAAGCAAGAAATAACTAATAGTCGTAAAGATTATCACAGGAAATCAATTAAAGGAAATCAATCACAAGAAATTAAGGATTCAAAATAGGAGTAGTACTGATTTAAGAATCAGCATAGGTTATACAAAGTAAACACATAATAGGAGAGAGTCAGAAACCCTAGTGATTAAAACAGGGTAAAATCACACGGAATTAGGGGTTTACATAGGACAATGACATGAATCACTGAATAAGCACAATACAAGAAGGAAAGGCGAAGATTTAGAGGTATCTATAAACAATGAATAGAGATGAATCACAGATTAAGCATGGTAATAGCAACCAGAAACCCTAACAAGCAATATGGGGTAAAACATCACGAAATCACAGAATAATCAAGAGAACAGAGTGAACACAATAGAACAAATGAACACATCATTGTAAACAAACTCAGAGCCATAGGTGAAAGCTAAGACTTTAGGGTTTTTTAACAAAATAACTCAGACATGGAAAGGGGAAGCTTAAACATGACGAAAGTCACACAATAATACTAAAAATTTGAAAGGTAATCGTTTTTGAAAAAGGGGTTTGAAACCCTAGTTTGAAGATGAAGAGTTATCGAAAAATCCTTTTAGGGAAAACAACAATAAACTCATAATATACATAGATCTATAACATATCTAAAAGAAAAATCGGAAAATCTTAAGTTTTAGGGTTTCAGAGAACCCAGAGAAAAATGAGAAAACCTTAAAATTTCACCGGCTTTAGCTGGAGAGGTCATAGATCTTACTCAGACGGCCCGAGGTGGAAATGGCATGAGAACCCATGGGGTGAGTGAACTGCCTTCTGGTTCCTCTGAGGGCCTCAAGGTGGTGATACCCGGCGTAGAAGTGAAGCAAGGGCCAAAAGACGAGGGGAGGCCATGGTTTCCGGCAGGGGAAGTGGCATGAGGAGATGAACGAACTACATCGGAGGGGAAGGTGGAAGGTTCTAGAGAGAGATAGAGAGATGAGTGGACCGGTGAGAAATGAGAGACGGGGGGGGGGGGGGGGGGTAGTCACCTAGGTTAATTAAGGAAAGGTTTTAATCTGGCCCGTTGATTTGAATTACCCAACGACTCAGATTAAAAGGGGATTGGGCCGAGTGAGATTTGAAGATTGGGCCGGGGGTCTGTTGGGTTATTAAATTGGGTTGGGGTCCGGGTAAAATTAGGCTAGAATTGGAATTAAAGGTGGCTATTAGTTAAATACCCGTTAAAAATAGATAAATAATTAATAAAAATAGCTAATAATTATATAAAATGAAATTAATTCTAAATAAGTGAAATTAAAGTGATTAAATAATATTAAAATATAAAATTAATAATTATTGAATAAAAATGGTATAAAATATACATTTAGGCTATAATTGTAAAAATTATTGTAATTACAGCTAAATAATGCCAAATTGGCTAATTTGTGAAATAATTAAATCCTAATAGGATTAAAATGATATATTGAGCTAGGATTGAAATTATTTATAATTTAATTTATGAGTAATTATTGAATTTAAAATACTGGATAAATTGGAAAAGAAATTAATAAAATATGGAAAATTATGGAAAAATACCAGCTATTATAAAAAGTGATTTTGAAGGCACATATGCAAATTTTAAAATAGTTTGGGGGAAAATTAGGTATCAACAGCTGCCCCTCTTTACCCGGGAAGGATGAAAGAGTTGTCGGGTAAAGATATGATGGCCAATATTGACCGAGTGAAATGGTTTGGAGAGATTCCGGCCGCACCCTTGCTTCTGAGTTGCCTACATATCCCTGGTTTTATAGGAATCAGGCCGTATGTAGTTCAGGAGTCATCGCCGAAGTATACTGATGAAGTTTCTTACAACAACAGACGCAACATTTGGGATTGATTGAATAAGCGGCCTACGGGGTGGTTAGGAGAAATGGAGCGAAACCGCTCCTGCTGGGATGGTAGTTTGCTCGCCGGATTACCTGCAAATAAATAATACAAGCATATATTGTGCGTAATTTAAACATGATGCAAATTCCCATTGGACCATGAATGATGTCTTCGGACGGTTGAAGATGACGTCCTCAGACCATGATGTCCTGGGCTATGAATTGCTTGACGCAGGATTCGCAGGCCATGAAAATGATTTTCTCCGGCCATGAGAATGGTGTTTCCGAACCATGACGCCTTTGAATAATGGTATGCAGAGGTTGAAAGAGATCCTCAGGCCATGGCATGATGTTCTCGGGCCATGAAAATGGTGCCTCCGAACGATGACGCCTTTGGATGAGTTGGCAATATTTCAGCCCATGTAGATGCAATAGAATGATGCTAACTAGACAGAGCTTAGTCTTGTGAATAAAAGGGCAGAGCTTAGCCTGAAAGGAAAGCAAAGTAAATAGTGATTGAGACAGCGGTTAGTCTCGAAAGGTAAATTGGAGGCAGAGCATAGCCTCGGAAGGTAGAATGGTAGCCTTATGCAATGCAGATGGAGACAGTGCTTAGTCTCGGAAGGCAGAAAGGTAGCCTTATGGAAAATGTAGATGCAGATAGAGACAACGCTTAGTCTCGGAAGGCTGAATAGTAGCCTTATGCAAAGATGCAAATACAGATGGAGGTAGAGCTTAGCCTCGGAAGGCAGAATGGTAGCCTTATGCAAAGATACAAATGCAGATGGAGACATCGTTTAGTCTCGTAAGGCAGAATGGTAGCCTTATGCAGAGATGCAAATGCAGATGGAGGCAGAGCTTAGCCTCGGAAGGAAGAATGGTAGCCTTATGCAATGATGTATATAGAGGTAGAGCTTAATCTCGGAAGGCAAAATGGTAGCCTTATGCAAAGATGCAAATGCAGATGGAGACAACGTTTAGTCTCGGAAGGAAGAATGGTAGCCTTATGCAATGATGTAGATGGAGGTGGAGCTTAACCTCGGAAGGCAGAATGGTAGCCTTATGAAAGAAATAAAATGATAGTAGGAATTCTTAGCTGGTGATGAATTGCGGCGTTGTGATTATTGAGAGCATTGTGACTGCGGAGCATTAAGGCATGTGTGAACATCGGCAAGTGCAACAGTTTTGAGAGTCGTATTTTGGACAACGTTTGTCCCCTGGGAGGACAACTCATTTAGGGATTTTGCAACCTTAGTGCCTGCAACCAAAGAAAGATCGTGAGTTTTATAAACGGGGGGGTGGCTTTTCTTGACTTGCTGGGCTCGATCTGATGATACTGTCTGTATTATTGGGGTAGCGTTGCTAAACAAAGCTGTTTCAAAAACAAACATGCATGATTTTGTAAAAGCATAATGTATAATTAAAAAAAAAATTGGGATGAACCGACGACCGTGACACGGCTCGTGACATTGCAACCTCTCCTGCTACGGAATTTCGAGGGTCCTCCTCAAAATTCTGCCCCAGTTTCCAATTGCGGGGAAAAATAAAATTTTTATTGAATTGTGAGCGAACCCATAGAGTTGCCTACGTATCCCCTCTTAAACGGGAATTAGGTCAGGCATAGTTCAATTTACATCATTGAGAAAGCGTAAAGATTACACATAGTAGCATTTGACTGCATCTGAATTGATTGGCTTTGGCCAGACTTCTCCATCCATTTCTGCGAGTATAATTGCTCCCCCTGTCAGTACCCGGTGAACCATGTATGGACCCTGCCAGTTGGGAGAGAACTTCCCTTTGGCCTCGTCTTGATGTGGAAAGATCTTCTTCAGCACCAGCTGCCCTGGTGTGAACTGTCTAGGCTTGACTCTCTTGTTGAAGGCTCGGGTCATTCTGTTCTGATAGAGTTGACCATGACAGACTACATTCATTCTCTTTCCGTCTATGAGGGCTAGTTTCTCATAACGGCTCTTTACCCATTCTGCGTCGCTGAGCTCAGCTTCTTGTATAATTCTTAGAGATGGAATCTCAACTTCGGCAGGAATAACAGCCTCAGTACCATAAACTAGGATATAGGGAGTTTCCCCTGTTGTGGTGCGATATCCCAATAAGGCAAATGATAACTTCTCGTGCACTGCTTGTGCCTTTCTATCATCTTTCTTAGTATCTTCTTGATGTTTTTGTTGGCGGCTTCCACAACTCCATTCATCTGAGGTCTGTAAGCTGTGGAATTCTTGTGTTTGATCTTGAAAGCCTCACACATAGCTTTCATCAAGTCACTATTGAGTTTGGAACCATTGTCGATGATGATTGACTCAGGAATCCCGAATCGACAAACAATACGGTCACGGACAAAGTCTGCCATGACTTTCTTAGTCACTGCTTTATAGGATGCTTCTTCGACCCATTTGGTGAAATAGTCGATGGCTACCAGAATGAACTTGTGTCCATTGGAGGCGGCAGGCTCGATTGGTCCAATAACGTCCATGCCCCAGGCGGCGAATGACCATGGTGAGCTTGTTGCGTTGAGCTTGTTTGGAGGTATCTTTATCACATCTGCATGTATCTAACAACGGTGGCATTTCCGGACATACTGGATGCAGTCCGTTTCCATATTCATCCAAAAGTAACCAGCTTGGAGTATCTTCTTTGCCAGAACAAAACCGTTCATATGCGGGCCACAGATCCCAGCATGAATCTCCTCTAGCAGCTTGGATGCTTCCTTTGCATCGACACAACGTAATAATCCCAAATCGGGAGTCCTCCTATATAGGATTCCTCCGCTGTGAAAGAAGTTGTTAGATAGTCTTCGAAGTGTGCGTTTCTGAGTGGGATTCACAAGCTCTGGGTAATCTCCTTTTACCAAATACTCCTTGATGTCATGAAACCAAGGATTTACGTCTGCTTCCTCTTCGACATGGGCACAATAAGCTAGCTGATTATGGATCTTTACGGGAATAGGATCAATGAAATTCTTGTCCGGGTGTTGGATCATTGAGGACAAAGTAGCCAATGCATCGGCGAACTCATTTTGTTTCTAGGGACATGCCAAAATTCTATCTTCGTGAACCTCTTTCTTAATTCCTGTACGTGGTTCAGATACGGCAGTATCTTGGAATTCTTGGTATCCCACTCTCCTTGTACCTGATGTACCAGCAAATCTGAGTCACCAATCACTTACAACTCCTAGAAGTTCATGTCAATGGCCATGTTGAGCCCTAAGATGCAGGCTTCATACTCTGANGACCGATTTCTGATATTAGGACTGCTCCAATGCCAATTCCCTTGAAGTTCGCTGCTCCATCGAAGAACATTCTCCAACCGTCATAGGATTCTGCAATGTCTTCTCCTAGGAAAATACATTTTTGGAGGTTCGTATTCTCCATTTACAGGGTTCTCAGCAAGATGGTCTGCTAGTGCTTATCCCTTGACTGCTTTCTGAGTCACATAGATAATATCAAACTCACTCAGCAGGATTTGCCACTTGGCTAGCTTGCCAGTGGGCATGGGCTTCTGAAAGATGTACTTCAAGGGATCCATCCTTGATATGAGATATGTCGTGTAGGCACAGAAGTAGTGCCTCAGCTTCTGGGCTACCCAGGTTGGATCATAGCAGGTACGCTCCAGTAGAGAATACCGTGCCTCGTATGGAGTGAACTTCTTACTGAGATAATAAATAGCTTGCTCCTTTCTTCCTGTTTCATCGTGCTGCCCCAGAACATAGCTGAAAGCTCCATCTAACACTGCAAGGTAGAGTAACAGAGGTCTACCTGGCTCAGGCGGTACCAAGACTGGTGGTGTTGACAGGTATGCCTTGATTTTGTCGAAAGCCTTTTGACAATCATCGGTCCACTTTGTTGCGGCGTCCCTCTTCAGCATCTTGAAGATCGGCTCACAGATAATTGTAGACTGTGCTATGAATCGACTGATGTAATTAAGTCTCCCCAAGAAACTCATCACATCTTTCTTGTTCCTTGGCGGTGGTAGTTCTTGAATGGATTTGACCTTTGACGGATCCAATTCTATCCCTCGGCGGCTGACAATGAACCCGAGCAACTTTCCAGCAGGAATCCCGAATGCACACTTCGCAGGGTTCAACTTCAGATTGTATTTTCGCAACCTTTTGAAGAACTTCCTCATATCTTCTATGTGGTCAATGGATTTCCTATACTTGATAATAACAAGATCTACGTATACCTTGATCTCCTTGTGAATCATGTCGTGGAAGATGGTGGTCATAGCCCTCATATAGGTGGCCCCTGCATTCTTCAGGCCGAATGGCATCATCTTGTAATAATCACTCCCCACGGCGTAAAGAAAGCCATTTTCTCAGCATCTTCCTCATCCATCTAGATCTGATGATAACCAGTGAAGCAATACACAAATTATTATAGTTGATGCTTGGCGCAATTGTCAATCAGGATATGTATACTTGGCAAAGGGAAGTCGTCTTTCGGACTAGCCCAGTTGAGATCCCGATAGTCGACATAGACTCTGACCTTCCCATCCTTCTTTGGTACTGGCACAATGTTGGCTAACCATGTCGGGTACTCAACTACCCTGAGAACCTTGGCGTTGATCTGCTTGGTGACTTCTTCTTTGATTTTCAAACTCATGTTGGGTTTGAACTTCCTGAGCTTTTGTTTTACCGGTGGACACATTGGATTGGTTGGAAATTTGTGAGCCACAATAGACTTACTTAGACCAGTCATGTCGTCGTACGACCAGGCGAATATGTGCTCATACTCCTTTAGAAATTCTGCGTATTCTTTCTTTTCTGACGGCGACAAAGGAATGTTGATTCGTGTTTCCTTGATGTTTTCTGAATCCCCGAGGTTGATGATTTCAGTCTCGTCCAGGTTGGACTTAGGTCTGTTCTCAAAATTCTCAACTTCTTTGACAATCTCGTCAGGTATGTCATCTTCTTCTGAATCCACGTCTGTTTGCTGCGTTGTCTCGTTGCATGTCACAGTTATCGGTTCATCAAGACAGGTAATACTAATGTTGTATAGGTAAAGTAATGAGAGAAAAATGATAGCAATAAATATTGATGCATAAGAAAATTTTAAAAATTGCTTTTGATAAACTGAACGATTGTTTTGAACATTGAAGATCTTATTGCAGGAATTAAAATGCGAAAAAGGAAATCATTTTGTAAAGAAAAACAATGAATAGTGCTCATTTTAGCCTTGCTACCCCGAGGCTCGTCAGGATTTGGTTGTCTTGACGGTCCAGTTCTTGGGGTACGTCCCTCTGCTCACAGCCTGTATGGAAGGGCCTTCTTCCTTTCCTCCTCGAGAATAACACAGCAGTCTATATCATTGTCCTCCAGAAACAAGTTCCTCATTGCTTCCAGTGCTTCTTCTTCGTCTGATCCATAAATAACGTTGGCCTGTTGGAATGTCTGCTCCAGATGCGGTATTGGTTTCTCCAAAGGGTAATAAGGACCGCGCCATGGGGGCGACCAGTTTTTGAATTCTTCCCAAGTGTATTCGTATCCCAAACTGAAAGTGGTGCCGTACTTCTTGAGTTTGATAGGTTTAGAGATCCCATGAAGGTTCTTGCCGAGCCCTTTACCTGGATCATACCCTTTNTCTCCGCCTGGCTTCCTTCTTCCTTCAATCACTGGGATAGTCTGGCGACTGTAAATAGGGTTGCTATCGTCACCATGAATAATCACCTCTTGGTGGTTCCACTCGAACTTCAATGCCTAAGTCATCGTTAATGCTACGGCCCCAGTAGCATGGATCCAGGGTCGTCCCAATAACAGATTGTAGGACGCTGGCACATCTATCACTTGGAAGTCCACCTCGAACCAGGTTGGCCCCATTTGCAGGCATAGGCTGATCTCACCAATGGTGGACCTCTGAGATCCATCGAAGGCTTTCACGTTGATCGCTCCATCCTTTATCTCATGCAGCCCTTTACCTAATTCTTGAACGTTATCAGCGGACAAATGTTAAGACTGGATCCCCCATCGATCAGGATTCTGGTGATGAAATAATCTTCGCATTGCACAGTGATGTGCAGTGCTTTGTTATGGCCCAACCCTTCAGGAGGCAGCTCATCCTCATGGAAAGTGATCTTGTGACTCTCCAACACTTGGCCTACCATATTATCCATTTATCCACTAGTGATGTTGTTTGGCACATAGGCTTCGTTCAACACCTTCAATAAAGCATTCTTGTGCGTCTCGAAATTCTGCAGCAAAGAGAGGATGGATATTTGCGCTAGCGTTTTGTTCAGCTGGTCGATGACCGAATACTCCTTGGCATGTACTTTCCTCCAAAGGTCGTCCGGACCTGTCTCGATAATGGGAGGCCGATTGGAAGCCTGCCTGCTGGATTCAGCCAGATGTTCATGGGTATAGACTCTACCAATTCTTGTCATACCCTGTGCTGCAACAGCTTCTTCAGTCTTGACTTTGCCTTTCCTTCTCGCCTCGGCTGTATAGTACCATAGTACATCATTTGTATAGAAAAGTGGAGTGGTTGATATCGCAACCGTGATTGGCGCAGCTACCCTCACTTTGAGTGGAACATGTGCCTGGGGTGGTAAGGTGGCAACCTCCAATAGTGCGAGTGCATTTGTCGGAGACACGAACTCAACTTCAATCGATACTGGTGTCTTTGCAGGTGACGCTGCTTCAAACTCAAGAGGCATGGACATATTTACCTCAGCATCCTCAGATGGTTGAATCTGGACTATGATCGGGTTGAGAGTGACCGCAGGTTTATTTGGATCATCGCCTCCTGCGATCAACCCGATTGATCCCTCGGGGTCCCAATCGTCTTCTATTTCGATCAAGTGGATACCTCCACCCTTGTGGTCCAGAAGAGGATTGTTGCGGACATTTGGAGCGGATTCCTTTGCCTCGATGACCTTGTTGTCAATCAGGGATTGTATCTTGTCCTTCAAAGAGCGGCATTCATCGATGGTGTGACCCTTCATGCCGGAGTGGTATGCACAAGACTTGTTTGGGTTGACCCATTGAGAAGGATTCTCAGGGGTTGCAGCATGGATGGGGGTGACATAGCCAGCAACTTTGAGCTTCTCATACAGTTGGTCGATGGGTTCAGCAATGGANGTGAGTATCTGGGTGAAGCAGGTTGATATGTCGGTGGTGGAGGTGATTGATAAGTTGGTGGTAGAGGTGATTGATAAGTGGGTGGTGGAGCTTGGTATGAGGGTGATGGTGCTTGGTAATTTGGGGTTGGTTGATATGTGAGTGGAGATGTTGGGTAAATTTGGTATTTGAGTGGGGATTTGGTTCTTTGTGAAACCATCACGGCTCCCGCGTCTCTTTTCTTAGACACACCACCAGACTGCAAAGTCTTATTTGTAGCTTGCAAGGCTTCAAAATTCGTGATGATACCACTTTTAATACCCTCTTCGATTCTCTCCCCCAACTTGATAATATCGGAGAATTTGTGGTTCTCGATCATCATCAATCATTCATAGTACTGCAGGTCCTGAGCCCGGACAAGAACTTGTTCATTTGTTCCTCTTCTAATGCGGGCCTGACCTTGGAAGCTTCAGACCTCCAACGAGTAGCGTACTCGCGAAATGTCTCCATGGGCTTCTTCTTCAAATTCTGAATATAGAACACGTCTGGTGCATTCTCTGTGTTGAACCTGAATCTGTCCATAAAGTCAGATGCCATGCTCACCCACCTCGACCATTTCTTGGGATCTTGGCTGATGTACCAAGACAACGCATCTCCTTTCAAGCTCCTCATGAACAGCTTCATGCGGATCCTTTCATCCTTCCCTACTCCAACCAGCTTGTCACAATAAGTTCTCAGATGGACCCTTGGATCACATGTACTATCAAACATTTCAAACTTAGGAGGTTTGTATCCCTCGGGCAGTTCGACATCGGGCTGTATGCAGAGGTCTTCATAGTTCAAACCTTTGACTCCCTTGATTCCCTCGACGCCTTGAACCCAGCTGGTCAGCTTCCTAAGTTCCTCGGCCAAGTTCTTGATAAGCAAGTCCTTTTCGTCAGACTCAGGTGTGTATGTAATAGGGGGAGTGGAGTGTGGCATGGTCTCCACGTAGATGGGATTGTTATGGTTGCCTAGCGCATGAGTGTGGAAATGGCCATTTGTGGAGTTTTGAGGTTCTGGGATAAGCAGTGGAGTGTTATTTGGAATATGGCAGGCATTGCATTGTGCTGGAAGAGTTTGGTTCATTGGTGGGGTGGTGTGATGATTTTGCTGCAGGATGATTTTGCTGATTTGGGATGTTTTGAGGAGGTGTAGGATTCTGGATGTTGACGTCTGGG
>ML368523.1:95367-118302 GCA_005239525.1 Nicotiana knightiana | reverse complement strand
CTCCACCAGCTGAAGCATCAACATTTGCTTTCACAGTATCAGCCAATCCCATGTAAAAACGCTTCCACCCATTTGGACACATAATCTACAGTAACAAGTACGTACTTATTTCCATAGGAACTGATGACGGGACCCATGAAGTCTATTCCCCAAACATCGAACACTTCAACCTCCTGAATTGGGTTCATGGGCATCTCATGGCGACGGGAAATGTTCACGGTTCGCTGGCATTCATCACAGCCCTTGAACCATAGATGTGCATCCTTAAACACAGTTGACCAGTAGAAATCGACTTCTAGAACTTTCGCGCCCGTCCTGACTCCTCTAAAATGTCCACCATATGCCGATGCGTAACATGCCTGCAAAATAGAAGTTTGATCTATCTTGGGGACACACCTCCGGATCATATTGTCAACACTAATCCGAAACAGATAAGGTTCATCCCAGTAATACATGCGGCAATCACAGTAAAACTTTTTCTTTTGCACAGAGGAAAGGTCATAGGGAACTATATCGCTTTCTAGGTAGTTTGCAATGTCTGCATACCATGGCACTTCCTCAAGGCTTGTGTTGAGTAGCTGATCGTCTGGAAAGGTTTCCAGAATATCCTCTACCTCAACTAATTTTTCAGATCCTTCCAGTCGCGATAAGTGATCAGTGACTTGATTTTTCGTGCCTTTACGGTCACGAATTTCCAAGTCGAACTCTTGCAGCAGCAGCACCCAACGAATCAAGAGCGGTTTTGACTCTTTATTTTCGATTAGGTACCTGAGATCAGCATGATCAGTATATACAATTACCTTTGAGCCAATCAGGTACGATCTGAACTTGTCAAACGCGAACACTACAACCAGTATCTCATTTTCAGTTACAATGTAGTTCAGCTGGGCTCCACTCAACGTTCTACTTGCGTAGTAAATTGGGTGCATTATTTTATCTTTCTGTTGTCCTAATACTGCTCCCACTGCATAGTACTTGTGTCACACATTAGCTCAAATGGTTGCTCCCAGACGGGGGCAACAATGATGAGTGTTGTGACTAGCCTCTTCTTCAATTCCTCGAATGCTACCCTACAATCATCAGAAAACACAAAGGGGTGATCCTTTTCTAGAAATTTACAAAGAGGGTTAGTAATTTTTGAGAAGTCTTTTATGAATCTCCAGTAGAAACCGGCATGCCCGAGGAAGCTCCTGATTGCTTTGACTAATGTGGGAGGTGGAAGCTTTGCTATCACATCAACTTTCGCACGATCCACCCCAATGCCCTTGCTTGATACTAGGTGTCCCAAGACTATACCTTATTGTACCATGAAATGGCACTTTTCCCAATTAAGTACCAGGTTAGTCTCAATGCACCTTTTCAACACTCTGGTCAGCTTTTTAGGGCACTCATCGAATGAATTTCCCACCACTGAGATATCATTCATGAACACCTCCATTATGTCTTCTACCATGTCTGTGAATATGGCCATCATGCACCTTTGGAATGTGGCGGGTGCGTTGTATAGGCCAAAGGGCATCCTCTGAAAAGTAAAGATCCCATAAGGGCATGTGAATGAGGTCTTCTCTCTGTCCTATGGTGCAATGGAGATCTGATTGTACCCTGAGTACCCATCTAGAAAATAGAAGTGGGACCTCCCTGCCAGTCTGTCAAGCATCTGATCAATGAAGGGAAGTGATAAATGGTCTTTCCGGGTGGATAAGTTGAGCTTCCTTTAATCTATACAAATTCTCCAGCCTGTGACGGCTCGTGTAGAGATCAGTTCATTTTTATCATTTTTCACCACCGTCATTCCACCTTCTTAGGAACACATTGCACTGGGCTAACCCAGTTCCTGTCAGAGATGGGGAAGATGATTCCCGCATCGAACCACTTAATGACTTCTTTCTTCACCACTTCCTTCATATTGGGGTTCAGCCTTCTTTGGTGTTCTCTGGAAGGTTTGTGCCCATCTTCCAGCAGAATTTTATGCATAAAAAATGCCGGGCTGATCCCCTTAATATCTGTCATGGTCCACCCAATAGCAGTCTTGCACTCTGTCAGTGCCTGCAAAAGCTATTTTGACTGCACATCTAACAAACTAGATGAGATAATAACATGTAATGTGGAGTTAGGTCCTAAGAATGCATACATGAGATGGGCGGGCAATGGCTTCAATTCCAGCTTTGGTGGTTCTTTTATGGATGGCCTGGCTGGAGGAGTTTCCCTTTTCTCTAAGTGTAGGGGCTCAAATTCGAGTGATCTCTTCCAAAAACCTTTGCCCTCAAGAGCAAGCACCCATTCCGCCAATTCTTCACCATTCACCTCATCTAAATTCATAAGACATGCAATTAGAAGGTCCTCAATGCTCAAGGTCTCATCATCCTCTTCCAGGATTACATCCACGACATCAATTAAAGAACAGTTGAACGTTATTTTTTCATCATTTAACCTTATCTTGAGCTCTCCTGTTTCGCAGTCAATCAGATCTTGCCCCGTGGCCAAGAATGGCCTTCCCAAAATTATGAGAATTTCTTCATCCACCCTACAGTCCAGAATTACAAAAATCTGCAGGGAACACAAATTTTCCTACATGAACCAACACGTCATCAAGAATACCTGAGGGCCTCTTTACAGTTCTATCAGCCAGCTGCAACAACATAGACGTGGGTCTAGCTCTTCCAATACCAAGACTTTTATAGATAGCTAGGGGCATAAGATTTATGCTTGCCCCCAAATCACATAGTGCCTTGGCAAAAGCAAAGTTACCTATGGTGCAGGGAATTGTGAAACTCCCTGGGTCTGATAATTTTTCAGCAATGGGTCTTGTTATAACAACATTGCATGTTTGAGTTAGAGTCACTGTGGCCAATCTTGGAAGTCGAACTTGCGGGACATCAAGTTCTTCATCATTTTTGCATAACCAAGAATTTCTTTTAAAGCATCAATCAATGAAATATTTACCTGAATTTGTTTCAACATGTCCAAGAACTTCTTATATTGCTCATATTTTTTATATTTGTCTAGCCTCTATGGGAATGGTGCTGGAGGTGGCTTCTTCCCTGTGATTTGGGCTTTCTCTTTTTCAGGACAGTTCCTGTGCTATCTCCGTAAAGGCCCGTATCTCCTAGGGTTCAATGTCGGAGCCAGAATCAATGTCCCCTACGTGGGCATTACCGTCTTTTCTCACCGCCGATGAAGAGCTACCCTCCACAGCCTGCACAAACATCTTCGCCAGTTCCTATCTCCTCGACCCTGGAAGGTCTCTCCTTAAAAACAAATTCTGACATAGCAGCTGCCTCTACGGCCGAAAACGACTTCGGCCTCGCCTCGAGAGTCATGGTTTTTTTCGTCTCTTCCGAAGCCACGATCTTCCCCGTTTCCACCCTCCGCCTCTTCCTCAACGACGGTTCTTCGCCATAAGATGGCTTGTCAGTGAGGAGGAGAACCTGTTGAGGGAGGGCCTCGTCGGGGGTAGCGACGTCCGAAGAGGCGGGCTCCCTGACTGTAGAGTCTGAGTGTGACCTTGCACAAACTCGACTAAAGCGAACTCCATCGCAGCCGAGGCCACCTTTTGGCGAAAAGCAAGAGCACGTACCTTTGCCTTCTTAGAAACCCGACGACCTGGCACCAACGAGAAGTTAAGTCGGAAAATAGTAAGGAACGAAACCGAACAAAAGAATAAAATTACTTACGAGACAGGATCTTAGGTTCGTAGAGCTTGTGAAAAGAAGCCCAATCACGAATCCCCACAACATGGGGCAACACACGAGCCACCTTACCCTCCATGTCCAAGACGAGGGAAGGAGAACGCTTCACAGCTGAAAACAAGGCGGTGAATGTATCAGAGGCCGAAAAGAAAAGAAAATAACAAAGAATGAATGGCAGAGGGTACGAGAAGGTACTTATGACTATAATTCCACCTCTCAGGAAACCCAGTCGGGTCTTCTACCAAATGCTCAGTTCTACCAAAAAAGTACTTGCGCCAGAACAGTCGACTCACCTTGTCGTCCATTTCGGCCACTAATCCCTTCGTCCCGCGATTCCACAAATATATCAGAGTACCTCTGAAGAAGGTAGGAGAGAACAGGTGCAACAAGTGGCGAAGGTCGACCTCGCGATCGGCCAGTTCCGCGTACTTAGCCAGCATCAGGAAGACCTTAAAAAGGTAAGCAGAAAGATGCGCCGGGCAAACTTCATAGAAGCGGTAAAATTTTGCAGCTAACCGAGGAACAGGGAGAGTGTAGCCAATCGTGAATGGGTAGGCGTAGAAGGCACAGAACTCGGGTCGGTGAACCTGAACGGTATTACCCTCTGCAAGGACGATCTCGACGTGAGGAGGGATGCTGTATTTAGTCCTCATATAAGCCAATTCGGCCTCCCCTGATTCAGAAAGTTCGGGCTCAGGAGCAGAAGCGGGCCCTTTAGAAAAATCGTTCCTAATCGTAAGGTTTTTAGGTACCACCTCCTCAATAGTGGGAAAATTATCATCTCCTTCGATCAAAACCTCCTCGTCAGTAGGGAGAATGGCCACTAACAAAGGGGTAGCATCAGAAACATCATCGTGACTAAGAGGAGGAGTCGACATGGCATCAATATAATATATGAGCAACCAGATGAGAAAATGGGGTTAGCGATTGAGAGAGGAACTAGAAATTGGAAGTAAAAAGATCACAAAGAACGGAGAAGAAACGCACAACTAGAATGGATGTCTAAGAAGAGAAAAACAGTAAAAATTTGAAATGAGAAATCCCTTCCCTATTTATAGGGCTGAGTGGCATCAAAATCGAGGCCAAAAGTCGTCAATGGCACCAGAATCGAAGCACCAACAGTGTGGACCCTGCATCGGAAAGATGCATAATGATGACACGCGTGACAGTGACCGCGTCTGACGTCATCTGCGCCAATCGCAGCTCTGCTGGAAATTAATAACCTGGTTTTGATCAATCCAACCGTCTCGACCAAATTTCTTTCATAACGGGCACAACGTAATCCGCTTATCAAGGACGACGAAGCCACAACCTTAATAAGCAGAGGGACTAACTGTATCGGTCGAAATTTGGATCAGACTTAGTTGCTTCGTTGGTCGTGGTTGAAGTCTAAGTCGGCCAATATTTGGAGATGAAGAATCTTTCTCGAAAGAGGTCGACGTTGGGTCGAACAGAAGGATGGAAAATAACAGTAGAGTGATTTTAGGTTAGGAAGAGAGAATATTCTCCGTTGTACTTTTTAGGGTTTCAAAAGAATGTTCCCTATATATAGGACAAGAAAAAGAGAAAAAAGATCTGAAACTTTCTGAAAGAACTCTTTGTAACATTGATTATTGAAGAATATACAAAACTTGTTTTTTCTATTGATTCTCGAGTTGGAGGATATCTTTTCATATACAAGATCGAAGAACCTTGTGTTCCACCCACATTATTCCATCATCCACACTGCTGACAAAGAGTTGATTGACTCTAATCATTGAATATTTTGGCGAGATATCCTTTATTATTACATTTATTGCCATTGCATGCATTTAATCCGCATATTCATTATCAATCATCACTCGTATCTTTGTCTTGCGTTTACTACTGTGACGCTTAGCTTTATTCCATCCATCATTAGATTCATAGATCTAACTGTTATTAAGCTCAACTAGAATTACTTTCATTCCTTTCGTTACATCGTGTAAAAAGTGGATTAACATATTTTTGGTAAAACAACTACACCAACAAAGTAGTGGAGCTATATATACGTTTAAAAACAAAATAAAATAACTAATATAGAGCTTAAGTAGGAATAATTTATTATTTCCAATAAGGAAAACAGCATCGTATTTTAGCATGCATTACCATTCAAGAACTCCCACGTAAAGAATCACTTTCCATAAAGATTCACGTACAATCTAAAGCGGAGCACAAAATCCTTAGCCAGATCATTTCTCTATTTATTATATCAACCAACTGGTACTTGCCACATCACACTAAATTCCAAAAGTTCCACGTGGCACAATCTCATTCACCATTTAAAAAGAGAACACCATAACAAGTATGGAACTCATTACACTCCAATTAAAGTATTATTCAAAAACTCGACAGCGACAGCCCACTTTCTTTTCCAAAGTATTTTTTACAGTTCCTTCCTTTTTTGTGTTTGCTCTTCATTCAATCATACTTTTTTCCTCTCTCAATAAAGCTCAGATCTTTTTCATGAAACCCAATATGAAATATTCAAACCCAGAACCGAACAGTAATTCAAATTCCAATCATCGGAACCTCCAAAAACACAATAGTCACATATCAATGTCGGATACCGAGTCACAAGTGAGTCAAATTGACTCGTTCCACTCACCTCTCCGGTCCGACTCACCATTACGTTCCGACGGCCCTTTCCCTGAACCCCACCCCCCTAAATCCCCCTCTAAGGCAATTGTTAAGTACTTTTCCCCGCTCAGATCACCGCATAAACCCTCGTCGGAAAATTTGAGCTTGCCGCCGACTCCGACGCCTCCGTCAGAACGGAGATCGCCGGTTGTGTATTTTAGTAGGGCGATTAGGGAGGATGCGGTGCCCGGAGTGACGAAGGTGGGCCCGGTCCGCGGTGGGAGTGCTGACGTGGAAGCTGGCGAGGTTGGCGGCGAGCGGCGGTCGAGGACGGCTGTGGCGTCGATTGTTGGACGGTCGCAAAGGGATGTTTTCCTCAACCGAGCGGCTTTAGGGTTTAGGGTTTGTGAGGTTATTTTTTGCTTGATTTCGTTCTCGGTTATGGCAGCTGATAAAACCCAAGGCTGGACTGGTGATTCGTTTGATCGTTACAAAGAGTACAGGTTCGCATTTGCTTAATATCTGTTTATTATTCCACTTATTATCCCTTTATTTATTTTATTTTTGTTTCAATTGTAAAGATATCATTTTGAAGCGGACTTTGGTGCCTAATACAGTATTGCATACTTATAAACTTGGGTTAGTTTTAAAGATGGTCACTCAATTTTCACTTTATTACACTAAAGTTAACGGAAATATCTCTAAACTTCACTAAGTATTACGGAAGTCCTTAGACTAAGGGTGTGTTTGGTACGAAGGAAAATATTTTCAATTTTCTCATGTTTGATGGGCTTTTGGAAAATATTTTCCTCATGAACTCGAAAATACTTTCCCTATTCCAAAACTTTTTTTCAACCACCCATTTTCCAGTAAAACATTTTCCTTTGTACCAAACACACCCTAAGTCACTTAAGTTTGCCTAATAATCATAGAAAGTCATCATGATGAAACAAAAGATAAATTGTATATGATACTTAGACAAAGTTTATCTACTCTTTGTTTAAAAAAGAATTGTTTAGTGATTTTCTATCATATTTAGACAAAGTTGAGAGATTTTCTTATTACAAAAAATACTTTAGTGACTTTTGTGATACTTTGGCAGAGTTGAATGATTTTTTTGTCACAAAAAATGGTCTTATGATTTTGGTGCAATAAAATAAGAGTTGAGCGACCATCTGTGCAATTTAACACGCAGAAACTTGTATCTAGTCTAGTTGTAATTGTAAGATAGTATTAGGTTTTTTCTTTTTCATCATAGCAGTAGTTTGTTAACTAGCTTGTGTGCAATTCAGCGCTGCAGATAAGAGTTTCTGTTGCTTTGAAGTTTTCTTTCATCAAAAGCAAATGAATTCTATTTTGATACATCCAAGGGTTCACAGTTGATTTCTTTCTCTCTTATTTTCCCCGTTTCTCGTTAACTACTTTCCTTATGTAATGTTAAACCTAATTTTTGCCACAGGTATTGCGTAGCCGTTAATGTTATTGGTTTTGCATATTCTGGATTTCAAGCATTTGATCTAGCATACAGTTTGGCAACTGGGAAACACTTCCTCTCTCACCATATGCGATATCATTTTGATTTCTTAATGGATCAGGCAAGTAATACCATTTCAGCTGGTGTACTTCCGTAAACATGTGCTTCTAGTTTGAGATGAAGTTGGTAATCTATAACTGGTTAGGATAGAATCAGAGTAGGTTTACTAATCTGAACCACTGTCTGTCTGAGGCAAGCCCAACAACCCATAGCCAATAGCATCAATTATAACACATGGCTATTCATAACTTCCAAAAGATCTTGGGACCATCCCTTTTGAGCAAGAATTCGGAGCTAAATAACTTATAGCCAAATTCGGGGCAAGAATTCAATGAACTAGGAAAATATGTGAAATTTGAGATTATCAAAGCACTCTTTGCCCAATAATAATCTCGACTAGCAGTCACTGTCCTAATATGACATACTTTTAAGTAAGAAGTTTCACTCAAAAACTACCAGGTACATCTGATGATGGACCATAAGGGGTCCTCGTTTGTTGCAGTGTACTATGTACTTCCCAAGTGTATAGTTTCTATGTAGCCAGTTGAAAACTTCTGGATCAATTTAATTTGTTATGATTGTGCCTGTTACATACCAGTGTTGTCAAAAGTGAAAAGCTCTAAAAAGCACTCTAGGTCTATGGGTGTCACGATCCGATTTCGGAGTCGTGATGGCGCCTGTCGTGGAACCAGGCAAGCCGCCCTTTTTATCTAAGCTAAATTCAGTTTTCAGTAAAAATACAATTTTAAATGAAATTATTGATAATATTTGCTTAAACTTCTGGATCAATTTAATTTGCTATGATTGTGCATGTTACATACCAGTGTTGTCAAAAGTGAAAAGCTCTAAAAAGCACTCTAGGTCTATGGGGCTTTAAGCACAATTAAAATGTGGGCTTTATTAAAAAACGCGCAATGAAGGAAATTTTATATATATATATATATATGTAATTCAAGAAAAAAGAGTAACAAATTCACTCATGATGTTTTACTTAACAACTAATACACTTATTTGTCGATTATTATTGTTGTTGAGTAGTGCCTGATTCAAGATAGAACTCATGGAAAATAGGGCACGCGCCTTAGTGTCTTGCTTATACTGAAGTGTAGCTTAAGCGAGGCAAGGCGCGCTCCCTGAGCTTTTATGAGCTTCAGGGCTTAAGCGCGCACGTTTTAAATGAGCTTTTGACAACACTGTTACATACCAAATGCTAGGTTTATTGGCATTGCTGCTGTTGTATGTATTATTATTATATGCTCTGAAGATGGTCTTTATTTCTTGCATGTATCTGTGCAGATATTGGCATATCTTCTTATGTCAGCATCCTCTTCTGCTGCAACGAGGGTAGACGACTGGATATCAAATTGGGGAAAAGATGAGTTCACAGAAATGGCAAGTGCATCAATCGCGCTGTCCTTCCTGGCTTTCGTTGCTTTTGCCTTCAGCTCTCTTGTATCTGGTTATAGCCTCTGCAACCGTAGTTCCTCATGATCCTGAAATCAGTTACCACTATTTATTCATTGCATGATTTTGAGAAATTGAGCATTAGTTTTTAATTTCTAGTGGATCAGAAGTTGTACAGAAGTAGTTTCTAGCAGTATAATTTTTTTTCCAGTCCTATTGCAGAGAAATAATGTATCCAAATGTGGTTAGCGAAATGCATTGTTGAGTATATGAGGATAATAATGTTAAATATCCATATCTTTACTCATACTTTTTACGTAATAAGTATTTATAAATGAACGACTCACAAATTTTACTTGTTCCACAACAAGTATTTATAAAATGAACTACCAAATTAACGTATTTCTATGTTTCTTATATTTTCACATTGATTTAAACAAAACTTACAAGGAAACAAAAACGGTTTATAACTCATGGTGATAATATCTGATATGCAACTTTATTCCATATGAACAACGGACAAGTCATGGAAATTTTACTTAAAGCAATTTCTGTTATATTTTGAAGTTTAAAATTAAGCACTATTAAAATAATGATAGGTTAAGAATTCTTCTTAAAATTTTTTGTAATAACAAATCATAAAAATATGTGAAAGACAGGGGAAATTGGTCTCAAATTCCATTAAATTTTCAATATTTGCTTGCACCTGCAAATATTTGTTATAAGAAAGGTAAAATGACGGTAATACCATAAATAATTCGAATCACAGGAGATGAGCACTTATGGACCTAAATTTTGAAGGAAATTTTACCTTCTACAGCAAAACTTTACATCTTATTTATTATAAATAAAGATCATTTTAAATATTATTTTTTATAACTATCTTTTAGTTTTTATAGCAACTATGTATTTATGGTTACTTCCTACTGTTAAGCCATTAAATACGCCGTGTAATATTTTTCTCTCTTCTACTTTCTGTTCTTTCTCTCACAAGACCACCAAATAGTATACACGATCTCTCTCTCACAACGCCAATATCTTCCTCTTTCTATATCCACGATTCTCTACTGATTCATCTCTATTGTCTCTCTCAATTTTCAATATTTTTTGCTCCAAAAAGTTGTGGTAAGTGTTAAGTTAGATTTTCGCCGGTGCTATGCTTCTTCTGTTTCTCTTTACTAAATTTTTAGAAATAATCACCATTGTTATGCTTTCACCAGAAAACTCGGAATTTCATCTCCAATGATTGATTCAACAACTCACAAGAGGGTTACCCGAGGTATACCCACCAAAGCACTCAATTTTGAAGGGCCATCTTACGATTTACAAATCACTCAAGCGGAACATGTATTTGTAGGTTCAACAACAAATATAGTTGTAGAAAAGAGAATAAAAATACGCAATGACACATCGAAATAAGTCCAATTTAAAAAATCTTCGAAAGAATCAACACTTCCTGATGCGAAAAAGAGAAGAAAACTTATGAATGATGATTCAAAGGTTAAGGGAAAATAGGTCGATACAAGAATTAGCTCGGAAACACCGAACGAAAAGGTAATTGTAGATGTATTTATATGTACTTTAGTCCGCTTACATTGATTATTACCTTCTACAATATTTTTCTCTTCTTGTATGTTGATGTATTTATATGCATTCAATATTTCCTACACTAATTTGTACTTATTAAAGTGACTTTTGATTGTTGTATTTAGATGTATTTTATTTCATTCAACAACTTTTCAAAATACACTAGTTGTTCTAGTTTTAGTTATGTATTCCAACTAATTGTTTTCATCTCTATTCTCAAGCCAACTGTATTCTGTTGTATTTAGAACAACAATCATTGTCATAACTCTCATTTTTTTGTGGTAATTATCAATACATTATGTTTGTAAATCATGAATGAGTTATGTATTCCAAATATCTGTATTCATCTATATTTTCAATCATTTATTTTATTTTTTTAATTTTTGTTGTATGCAGGAAATAGAACTCTTTGTTAAACATCCCCCTTTTGTATCACCGTATATCAGTTCTTACACTAACATAAATATAGTCTACGACCTCAAAGAGAAGCTTACTCCAGAGCAGTACAAAATATTTGGTACTACTTGTTTTGGAAGTTTTCTCGATATGAAGCACTGTGAGGTTCAACATCAATTGTTCGGGTGCTTCATGGTTCTGCAGCCAGAAGAAAGTCATTATGATTCATTTTCAATATATGTGAATGGTACAACATTATGCTTTTCAATCAGGGAGTTTGCGGTAGTTACTGGTCTCAATTGTGTTAGTGACGCTGAAGATTTTCAGTTTAATACAAAGATGCCTAACAGGATTGTAGATACATACTTTGGGAGTGCAAAGAATGTCAAGAAGAAAGATTTGTTTAAATGTTTTGATGACAAGAATTGAGGCTATGACAACGATGGAGATGCCATTAAAATAGATGTGTTGTATTTCATACATACTTTTGTATTATCCTCCGAGAAGAACTGCACAATCATGGAATAAATGTGTTCTAACACTCTTTTTATGGAATAAATTTATGTACTCTAATTTTATTTTTTAATTTGAATAAGAATTTTACTCATATGATGAATTTAAAAACTAACTGAATTGGATTCTCTTGCTAAATAAATAATTAAGAGATTTAATTAGTTGGTTTTAACATACAAAATAATTTATTTTATGTTAATTCAGATCTAATATTAGTTCATCTCTTATTTTGAATATTTAATCTTAATTATAATTTTATCCACCATAATTTTATTTTCAAAAAGTAAAAGATTGATATGACATTTCACTTTTAGATCGTTATATTTGTAGAATTATTACTGGTATTGACTCTTACTAATCATTTTTTTCTCTTTCTCATACATTTATATTCTTAAATATTTTCCTAGTTGTTGTTTAATAATTGAGTATTTTTTAATATTACACGAAATATTGATAAAAAAATATTATTTGAGTTGGAAAATAGTTTAAATATAAAATAAAAATATATTAATGTGATAGTATCTTTTTCTCAATTTCAACTCTTTATGCAATCCATTTAATATAACTTTTATTTTTCTTAGTATTGGACATTATAGCGTGATAATGTATTGTCAATACGGAGAATTCTTATTAAATTAATTTTATTAAACCTTCCTACATATTTTTAATAAGAATTTAATAGACAAAATTTTATTAATTTTACAATTTTAGGTATTAAAAATTAGCATCAAAAGTATTGCAGTCCAAAAATAGGTTATTACAGTTATGTCATCTCCCTATGAGTTGTTTCGCTTAATATAGCTATTTTGATATATCACATATTATATTTATGCTTTTATAATAATATAGGCTCTCCTTTTTCTAAATAAATTTAAAAAATATAATACATTCTCAAATTAAATTAGTTATAGGACATTATAATACGTTTTCAAATTAAATTAGTAGTAGAAATTTTTAAGAAGTATATCCTAAAAATAATGGGATTACATGACTAAAGATATTTACTTGTTCAATTTTATATGAAAAGATACCCAAAAGTAATTATACTAATAGGAATCCTAAAGGTAATCATGTGGGATTCCTAACGTGTAGTATTATGTCCTAAAACAAATAGGATTATAAGGCTAATATCTAAGATTTCGGTTATGTCCTTTTATTATGAGTTATTATGCTTAATATTATAAGATTATTTTTATAAACCGACATTGTATTCATGCTTTTATAATAATATAGATTATACGAATATAATATTTTTTTCCAAATCCTGGTAGAAAGGATAAGGAAGACCATTACAAGAAACACAAGTCAACATTGCCTATACCGTTGAATTTTGGAGTTCATGAAGTCACTTCAAAAAATTGGTTTTACCTTTTTTCATTTGATGGTCAACTATTGAATGACGATGTAAGATATAACCCTTGTACATTCAATTAATTTATATTTCATGGTTTGCCAAAATTTGTGTTTCACTATTTTGTTCTTGTCTTATAAATCATGTATTCACTGTATTCATATTTTTGAACACAATGTATTCAGATATATTCTATATTAACAAAAATACAGTAAAATATTGTATTCACTATATGTTAGTGTTTTCTCTGCTTTCATTGAATTCAATGTATTTTGGTGTATTCAATGTATAACTATATTCAATGCACTATAATACATGTGAATACATTAACAAAATACAAATCCAAACACCTACTATGAATTTCTGAAGAATTTTTTTTATACAAATCTGATAAATACAATTATAAAATATGTGCTATATTAATATATTGTATTGGGTGTATTATAAGGCTATTAAAGGAAGCTGAACCGGAGACACATAATATTTTTTCCAAATCCTTGTAGAAAGGATAAGGAAGATCATTATAAGAAACACAAGTCAACACAACATGTACCGTTGGATTTTGAAGTTCATGAAGTCACTTTAAAAAATTGGTTTTACCTTATCTCATTTAACGGTCAACTACGGAATGACGATGTAAGATATAACCCTTGTACATTCAGTTAATTTCATATTTTATACATGATTTGTCAAAATTTGTGTTTCATATTTTGTTCTTGTCATATAAATTATGTATTCACTGTATTCATATTTTTAAACACAGTGTATTCAAATGTATTCTATATTAACAGAAATACAGTAAAATATTATATTCACTATATGTTAGTGTTTCTCTGCTTGAATTCAATGTATTTTGATGTATTCAGTGTATTTAACTATATTCAAAGTATGCACTATAATCAATGATATGGCTTTATCTCAAACTTCATTGTGTTTCAATGTTTTATCTAGCAATTTGTCATCAGTAGTATGTATTCATCATTATGTATTCTGCAACAATTCACTTAACGGTTTATAGCGCTTCTTCTTTCCCTTCCAGACGGTCTTTTCCATTTGGGTGGTACGACAACTTCCTCTGATATATGTGCTGGTATATTTCATTCATTTCGGTCAGGCAGTGAATACATGAACACCTCGTATGTCATTACAACAGACTTTGGTTTGTAAGTCCGAGCCATAATCTTCTGGCATTAGAAACTTGCTTTTCAAGCCATCCCAAGCATATGGGCATGGTAATTTGTCAACTTGGAACCACCCACAACTGCACTTTTTCTCTAAGAGACAAATGATGTAATGCCTTCCTTCATCGTTCAGCATATGCAAGTGTTCAGTCGATGGTACAACCTACACTATACAGAGAAATACAAGTTGTGGACATTTGTAAAAGTCATGTATCTCTCAAAGACCAAACGTATTAAATGTAGTATACATGTATACACTAAAAAACGTTTAAATATGCAGCATGCCAACAAATATTAATCTGTCAGAACATTAAATATAATACATTTATGTATGAAATACAATGACATACAATATACATATATAAAATGAAAATACATTTAAAATACACCAACTACAAATAATATTTTAACCGGCAGACTATTAAAGGTGAATACATTTAATTGTGAAATACAATGAAATACATTAAAATACTGTCATTACAGAAACAAAACCATTGAATACAATCAATGAAATGCAGTTGTAGTGACATGTAAAGTATACATATAATAAGCAGTTTTTAAAATCGTTTGATAAAACTGAATATATACGCAAGTACTATAATAAAAAGAGCATGCCATATGTTAATAATAACAATTGTATCAGAAATAAATACATGCTATATCAGACTTAAATACATGGTGCAAAGATTTATAGCAAAAAAAAAAAAACTTACAGTCATACGTGTAGACAGTGCGTCATTCAAAGTAAGTATCCCCTGATAATTTTTCCCAAGCGTTGTGTACGTGTGTGAAGCTTATTTCCGATTGCTGCAAAACCAACGTCCAATCATCTTCCTAACTTCTTCTAGGAAGTCCTATATTGGAAATTCTCTTGCTGATATAAGTGCAACATCGATTGATTCAACAATATTTGACATCATAGTCCATCCCCGGTTAACATATGCATACAACATAGCCCACTTTTCGTATCCAGCTAATTTCAAGTATTATTTCACTCGAATATATACCTTCTCCACATTTTCCATTAGACTATCAAATTCATCCTGAGTGTATGTTTTTTCCATCGAGAAGTATATCTCGCTCAACTTTGGATGACTCTTTTTGAATTTCTTATATACGTTGTCCCATAGATTCCATTTACAAGTAAAATGGGGTACCGTAGGATACACTATCGATAGAGATTTGATGATGCTCTCATATTTATCTGAAACGATGCACATGTTTTCCTGCTCACCATATGCTTCCTTGAATTGCTCAAAGAACCACAATCAAGCAGCATTGTTTTCTGAATCAACAACACCATAAACTAGTGGCATTATATGTCCTATAAATACAATTGCATACATATAAAAAAAATATTATTCAATCTGGTATTAAGCTGTAAAATTAGCAAATTTTATTATAATCCATATATATATTTATTTTAACAAACTCACATGCACCATCCAACGTGCTAGCTGAGACGAATGTCCCTGTGTATGCTGATTTTAGGTGGCTGCCATCCATAACCACGATGGGTCTACAATGATCGAACCCCTTTATAAAAGTATACAACGATATATAAAAATACATGAACTCATTTTTTGGTGATTTTACCATTCTAATATGCGAACTAGGATATGTCATATCCAGTGTATATAAGTACCCTAGTAATTTATTGTATGAATCAGCTGGTTCACCTCTCAAAAAATTCGTTGTCTTTTCTTTAGCCCGCCACGCCAACATGTAACCAACATCTACACGAAAGTCTAATTTCACATCATCAATTATATCCTTTGGTGTGTATTTCCTCTTATGATTAGTAAACTTGGACCTAATCATACGACCAATCAACCTACTAGTTGCTTGACGTTGCGCATACACCTTATCCTTCAACGGACATGTATGCGAACTCCCTCACTTTGAACACTTGTAATTTGTCAATTCTAGAAGCCTTAAATCTTCATTCACAATCCACTGAAATACATAACAATGTATAGCTGCAAATACATTTGTGTTACACATACGATTAGTTATGTATGTATATAAAATATAAACAGAAACTACATCTGATTTGGCCACATACACACAATATATTCATTTGCCAACAAAGTTGTCTATATGAAAACATACAATGAAATACAACGTTTGTTTTTTGAATATACTATAGATTTTTTTTGAATACATGTGAATATAGTGTTACATATGTATTCATGATTACAAAATACACTTATATACATGTGAATATAGTATTACATATGTATACATGATTACATAATACATTTATATACAAGTGAATACCGTGTTACTTATGTATTTATGATATAATTGTTTCAAAATACTCAAATAAAAAAACACTTATACATGAAAAATAGAACAAAGGAAAGATTATATTATCAATACAACATTATACATGCTGTATTTTTTAGAATTCTACCATGAATACATTATAAAAATATTCAGAATACATATCCATATAATCGAATACAACATATTGTTCAACAGGTTATAAGTAAAAACACTCAAACCTGATAGCATTATACCTATTAACTCGGAATTGAAACCTTTCAGTAATTGCATATTGCTCCATCACCGCCTTCAATGTGGCCTTATCCTTGTATACTTGTCCAACCATGACCTCTCTTTGATTAATTTTTGAAATAATCAAATCCCTTTCCAGTTCGAACACCTCAATTGGTTCACCTGAATTGACTGACTCAAGAGCAAGTGTATCAAATTTACTCACCCCATCTGTTTCGTCTATTTGTATTAGGTCGCCTTAAATTAAACTACATCTAGCTATAATTTCTTTATCCATAGTTGTTATACACAATGGATACATCCCGAATTCTTTGTTCTCCTTTTTCAACTCTACATACATCCTGTAACCCATGTCGTTGTGTATTTCTATTAGCATGCAATTTTCTTCTACTTTGTATTCAATTTAATTGACTTTGAGCTCAAATCTATGGCAAGTTACTTCGAGATTGAAGCAACCAAATCATTATACTACACATACTCCTTTATTATTATCCCCTCAATCGAATAATCGACATAGTTATTCTCACTATTCCACTTGCTATAATGACGCAGTAGCACAATTAAACTTGCTATCTGTAAAATCAAATTTCAGTCTATTTCTATATATACTTGTATGAATTCGAACAATATCAACGTGATAAAAATTCCACGAATGATACCACAAAAAAAAGGATGGATTGAATCTTTGAAGATTGCTCTATTTTGGGGTGTTTTTCGGCTGAGAAATCTTTTCAATAACTGGAAATACAAATTTTGCGTGTTATAATTGAGTTTGTTGAGTTATATTAGGAGTCTATCGCGTTAATTGATTCACTTTCCATTTTTAAAACAGCCGAAGAGATCTTTTTTTTCACAAATTTTCGTTACTGTATTGAATACAGCTCGCGAATACATATGAATACAGTCTATGATAGCTAGACTTCCTTGTTTTCCGCTTGAATACATCGAATACACTCTATACAAACTGGAACGGCTATAGGAAGTAATTAATTAAATGATAGCTATAACAAGTTAATGGCCACTAAACAATAGTGGATTCTGAAAATTTCTCAATTTTGAAAGACGTTTAGTGCTATGATTTGCAATTTGTACGCTCTAACTTGTTTTGGAATTCCATTCCCAACTTTCCAACATTTTTCTTGAAAGATTAAAATTAGACCAGTTGGTTAGGATCACCCCCGTGTTTTTCTTCATATAGAAAAGGAAATAGTTCAGTAACAAGAAAACTTCCTATTTCGTCAGAAAGAGAAGTTTGTCTTGAGCTTTTCCTCCTGTCCTCCTAGCCTTCCTTTTTTGAAAATTGATCCGAACAAGTTAACATCCTTCCAACTACACTGCTTTCTTTAATTTCCACTTCCTCCTGCTGAAACATAGTCTAGAATCATTAAAGTCCCAGTGAAGACCTAGCCTCTATCTTTGAGGTGTCTGAGCTTATTATCATAAGAAAGCTCTTGAAACACAGTTTTGCAGCAACCTGTGAGGTGTTAAGAATAACTTTAGCATTATCTGTTCAACTATCATCTGGAGTCTTTCTCCTATGATCCGAGGCTGAGGGATCTTGCTTTCGCGCCTCTCCAAAATTTGATCTGCATTCGATGGCATGACTCAAAAGTTAGAATATCCAAACTCAAGCATCCATTATATGATTTAGTATTCAGCAGAACAGTGGTAGAACAGTTTCTTTGGCCATCTGTGCCTTTTGATTTGTGTCTCAGATATTCTTGGAGAACAGGAAGAGAATCCTTAAAATGTGGATGACAAGTAATCTATTAGCAGTAACTACGTGACTGAAGTTCATGCATCCCCAATTCTTCTCTAAAAAATTCAGGTAGTCAACATAATTGAGACACCAGATGGCAAGAACGTTTACCAGCCCGATTTAAAGAATGTGTAAGGGAAACAGTGGTGAGTGCTACTTCTCTATTCCAGACTACCACAAAGAAATCTTTGTTAAACTTTTAAATAACATGACAGTGCACAGTATCGACATGTACTCATCTTTCTCGCGCTTTTAAGGAAACATGCAACCAGTCACAAGAGGCTCCTAATAGGAACTGTAACTGCACCTATTTGCCCTATAATTGTTGTTTAGAACTCAACCTTCCTAGGAAAACTAGCACATATCATGTCACAAACTAAAATGTCAAAATCAGATAACTAAGATAGCAATCATTATGTCCACTCCCTTGTCCTTGCAAAGAGCTTCTCAATAAACGAGGATACAAAGGATTCATATAGCTAACTCCAACTAATACGGGATTGAGACATAGTTGACAGGGAACAGTAACCACCAGGTTCCTGCTTGTATTTGATGGGTGATCTGGAAGGAGAGAAACCAGCGATTCTTTGCAGGAAAACATGAGAGTGTACATAAATTAAAGTAAAGATGTATTTTCTCTATTAGCTTTTTCGGGCAGAAACCTCGATGTAATGGAGCTAGGGCACGTAAATCATGGCAAAAGTCTCCCTAATAGCATTTACGAGAACTGATTATTAGACCTCCTTGACTCCTTGTCTGTGCAGCAATGGAGTTGAGTTTTTTCCTTTTGTAAAGCACACTCCATAGCATTCAATTGATGGAGGTTGGAATAAGAACCTTACGAACTGATCAAAAAAGTGACCAGGACTCCCAGTAACATTTGACATGATCATAAGGTCATGTAGACCTCTGGACCAAACCAATTTTCAATGCAGCATAATATGAGAAGTGAAGAACTTTTCAATGAGACTCTTTAGTTAAAAAATAATGAAACTCACCCGCATGTCGAGCATTTCTTGTGATGCTTGCAGAATATGGATAAACAAACAGAGCATATGTAGCCCATGTCAATTGTGTTCTTGTGGCAAAAGCACCTGCAAGTTAGTAGAAACTTCATCGGATGAGCAACAATAGTTAATTGAGTGCGAAGAGTAATCCGAATACTACATTGGGGCATGAGCTCAAGGAATTTGTGTAAAAATGGACTTAGAAATTGGAGTACAGATTTATTTGGTGCCAGACACCAGGACCTCAGTTAATACTTGCAGTTGCTATTAGTAGGATATATCTCCTGAATTAAACATCCCTTTTCCTTTTGTTGTAATAGGATTTCACCTGATTCTTTTTTATTCACTAACATAACATGATTGAAAGAGAAACTTGGTCACCACCATCTAAAGTGGCTTAGATAGAAAATTCTCATTCATCAGTTTCTCACTTCTAGTTACTACCTATGTCGCGCGGACTCTTCAAAATCCCTGCCGCACCCGTGTCGACACGATATGTGTGTGGGTGTGAGATCCTTACCGCATTTGGTTACTTACCTTAGGTACTTTGACTACATTTATGACAGAGAAGTATAGATTGATTAGGTATTTGGTTTGATTTTGCGTTTATATTGTATATATATATATAGTTATATAAAGTATGAGAATGCTTTGCTATTACGCAAGATATCTTATGAATAAAATATTAAATTTTTTTAATTTTAGTTCAATAACCTTAATCAATCGAAATATATACTTTATAAGTTGTAATATATATATATATTTATTGGTAATATCCCAACACCCGTATCTACACTTGGATCCATACCACCGTCCTAAATTATATGAGATGAAGAATCCGACCTCTAGATCCTCACCCGGAAGTCCGAGCAACATAGGTTATTACTGTAAGTGTTTCTGGACCCTACTTTTAAGGGTTCCAAACCTTTCAAAAGAAAGAGGTATACGTTGTTTTGTGGCACACTCTCTATGTTATTCATTCAAGTTCTGGTTAAAACCTCAAAAGTTGAATTCCTGATTTCCACTACTTAGCATGTACTGGTTTAAATGTTAACTGATTCATGTTTCTTACTTTCAGATGAGTAAGGTTCTTCACAGACAGAAGTCAAAAGAAAAGCACACATGACAATTACAAATAATATGTTAAAATGAAATCATCCGCCACGACAAGCAATCTAAGTTGCTCAAACACGGGTGCAGGTTTCCAACACGTGTGCAGATCTAGATATCGGATACGGATCCTGGTAAGGATACGGGTGCGGGAATCCGGCTAAAAGTAAAACAAAAAAATAATAAAATCTCTAAATTATGAGAAATTTTGTAGAATACTTACGTATTGCTCGTAAAGTATGAATTTTTTTTTTGTTCTCAAGTTGTATATAAGTAAAGGATTTATTTCCTAGATAAGGTATGCTATTTTCTTCAAACTTACCCTAATTTTGGTTCTGATTCAGGAAATCAAATTGTATCTCGCCTCGAATTTTTCTGTCCGTCGTGGTCAAAGTATCCAAAATTGTTTGACTAGATCCAGTACGGATCCCACACCCACACCCATACTAGTGTCGTCTCGACACGGGTGCGGTACCTAAACTACCGTGTCGGAGCAACTTAGCAAGCTATGGCAAAGCTAAGCCGTATAAACGCAAAGCAAATGACCAACATATAGATTATCAACAGGTCATGGAAATTCATTGAGGGTCTACTTTCCTAACAGAATCAGCCCGGAATGGACAATGATAGGCAAAACACAGACAGTTTTGTCACATGCGAAAAGCTCTAAAAGCAAGTGTGGGCTTCAGTAAAAAAGGTGCAATGAAGGGGAAAAAATAAAAATATATATGTAATCCAAGAACAAAGTAACAAATTCATTCATAGTGCTTCCCTTAGCAGCTGATACACTTATTTTCGATTATATTTGTTGTTTAGTGCCGCTTGATTCAACAGAGAACTCGTGGCAATGAGACACAAGCCATAGTGCCTTGCCTTACACTGAAGTGCAACTTAAGCGAGGCGAAGCGCCCTCCTTGAGCTTTCCTGAGTTTCATGGCTTAAGCGCGCCTTAAATGAGCCTTTGACAACACTCAACACAAATAGTACATCATAGTCTAAGTGTGTGCTTGCTTTGCACATCAGCTCATCATGCGAGAAATAATTTAACTAAAAGACATGCTGAAGCACTTACGATGCACGAAAGTCAACTCCCACAGGCCTGGGAAGTTGCAAAAAGGCACGAGAATGCAAATCAGTCGCAAAAACTGTCTGCATTTTGAAAAGGCCCATTAGTATTTTCAAATGAAAAATTAGAAAACATTTCCGAAGACAAAGTCTATAGATAAGACATATCAGATCAGGCTGAAAATATGATGCCAACTTGAAGTTTCATTTATTCAGGAAACCTATATCCAGCCTTTGGTGCAGTAAATTTAAAAAGATTCTTTTTGGGTAAGCAGTAAGTTGAAAAGAATTTCTGGTGCAGATACTGTACTCTAGTCATGAAAGTGGTTGTAGCAATGAACCATTGTATTAACTACTAAGTGAACGAAATTTTGAACATAAGATTATAAAACAATTACATCTTCATTCATGATTTTATCATCTCCTACCGTCCTACGCACTTAAAAAGACATAGCATGAGCATTTCACCTATGTTGCTCAGACTCAGGTGCGTGTAGCTGATACGGGTATCAATCTAGAGGAAGGATTCTTCATCACATAAATTTTTAGATTCAAGAGTATGGATCCTAGTGCCGGATACGGGTGTGGGGATACGACCAATAAATGTATATTAGACTTATATAAGCATATATTTCAATTAATTAAAGTTAATGAACTACTGAAACTAATAAAACTTAATTCTTTGATTTTATTTTTGGTCAGGAAAAGTAAAGATTTTATTAATAAGTACCAAGAAGGTACATAAAGAGTACATCAGAGAAAGAAGGAGAGAGCTTCCTTTTATAGACTGAAGGAGTGCAACATGTCTAACAGTGAGTCAAAAGAGTTAAAATATTCTTCCTACTCCACAAGTAAAGACATTTCAAGCACCTAGATTTTACAAGTGATATGCTTTCCTTCCCATTGTTAAAGCATCTGTTATTCCTTTCTAGCCAAACATACCAACAATGCAAATGGGAACAGCTTCCAGTAATGTGTGCTGTCAGCACGAGAGATCTGTCCATTCTAGCTACTTAAAGCAAGCTTAATGCATCCTATATCTGGCAAAGAACATTTCCTAAATCTGTCTGGTAATTGAGCAATGAAGCAGTAGGTGATTACTGATTCGCTAGTTCCTTCGAATGTATAGCATCTGCTGCACAAACTGTTTCCCATCTTCTATAAATAATCATGGGTTAGGCAGGTTTCATGAGCAGCAATCCAAACAAAACATGCATCTCC
>ML368523.1:27721-91454 GCA_005239525.1 Nicotiana knightiana | reverse complement strand
CCCCCCCCCCCAAATCTCCCAAAGTCGTTGAACATTGGGATTTATTCAGTCATATCCATTCAATGACATGATTATTAATCCCCACCACTTGGTTGGTCACTGTATATCCAACTACAACAGAGAAGACTACATATGAAAAGACAGAAAACAGATATGCAATGGAAAAAACTCTTGGCAGGTCTTTATAGCATAAGCTCCTCGGTAAAAGCATTACATATAATAAACAAATCAAATCAGTTCAACATGCTTCAAATCAGATCGGATTCATGCTTAAAGGAAGCCACTGGAGAGTGGGGAAAACTTTAAATGTTCGATGCTGGATATAAGCTACTGAGGAGTTAAACTGGTAAGCTAGAGATAACTTAGTCTTAACAAATTCAACAACACTTACCGAAAGATATTGAAACAGTCCATCTGATACTTGGGGTTTCAAATATACACCACCAGTGATGTAAGAGGCCTGTCCACAGGTATGCACCATTACATCAACGAGCCAAAAGGAACCAATACTGGGAAGAAGAGATTTAGGACCAAAAATTGCAGGTAGAGAAATGATACCTGCTGAAGAAAAGCAGAATGCTGGGATCCTATTACACATGAATCAATCGGTACCTGCAATAAAATGCATTTCTTAGAGTAGAACCACAATATAACAATCTGAGTCCCATTCCCTAGTTTATAGAGATTGCCTTTATGAAGACAGTGTTGTTATTTTCGAATTAATCTAGAAGGAAATGAAACAGCTACAAAATGGAAGAAAACAATTACTAAACCTCTACATACCATTGAACGTTGAGCTGAAAAAATTGCATTCATGACTGCGACATATCTGCCAAAAAAAAAAAAATTCAGTGGAGAACCTAATGATGAAAAGATTGTAGGCTGCTCAGATCAAACATACTGTCCGGGCCCATCTGGTGATCCATGCAGACACAATATCTGCCATCATTTCAAGCACAAGCTTTTAGAAACTTTGATATCCAACATAACAGAAAAGGAATTAAATTTTGAAGCACAATACAAAAAAAGACGCGTTTTTCCCAACAAAAACCTTATTTCTAAAAGACACTGAAAGATCACATTAAACTAGTAGTACAGGCAGTATCAAATTTGTAGCAATATCTGGTAATATTACGTAAATAAGATTGCCAAGGAAATGGGACTTGAGGAAAAGGCAGTTAATAGTCGGCATTTCACGGGGAATGGTAATTTCATTATGCCGTTTGGAAAAAAATTGTAGTACAAGTAGATTAGGACACTTCAAACTTTAAACTGATGTTTTTATCAAGGTACATAAAACATCAAACGAATTAAAGTATTACCTTACCAGACCCCCCCCCCCCCCCCCAAAAAAAAAAAAAGTTGGTTATGCACCTCTAGGCTAAGAAACACTCTTTCAGAAGTAACATGAAACAGAAAAAAGCCAAAGAAGTCACTGAGAAATTTCCATGGAAAATGTGTTTGGAGTACCAACATTTTATGCTAAACTTTACTATCCCCAATTGATCAGCCAGTAAAATATCATATAGGAATAGAATCTACAAGTGGAAGTGGACAACAAAATCCACAGAATTTTACTAGTAGAAATTTTTATATCATATTCTACCAACTTAAATACCCAAGAACCCATTTTCAGTTTCTTCTGAATTGAGGAACTTACCCGAGGCTGTGGATGAAGAGGCCCTGTACGAAATACCCGTTGAATATCTAACCATTCACGCAGGTTAAGAGAAGCACACTTCCTCTAAACAAACATGAATTCATAGCTATGCACCATAAAAGACAAAAAAACACTAAACCTGCAATTCAATGAGGATAAAAAAATCCAAACCAACATGAAGTGATTGAGGATACAGCAGAGAGCCATGGAAAGGGAACCAGAAAGAAGTGAAAATCCAACTCCATCAACAGAGTCTTCTTGACTCAAGGATTCATCTTTATCCACGAACTCCTCCAGTTTCTCCAACAAGCATTCAGCCCTTTGCATTGAGGAACTAGACGAATCAAACACATAGTCACATGAATTGTAACCAGTTGCAATCACAACCACTTGGTTCATCTGATTCAGCAGAAGTATTGAATTCAAGAAAGCAAGAACCTGCATTTTTTCCCAAAAATTCCACCATCAAACTTCAATGAATAGAAACTACAAGGACTATTTTTTTATTTTTTTTTAAAAAACAAATTTTGGGTTTTGGGGGTTTACATGAGATAGGAATTTAGAGAATGTGAAGGCAGTATTCTTCATGGAGCTCCAAAAGTACGGATTTGTATCGATCAGAACCATCAATAAGCTTACATCATCTGAAATTATTCAAAAAGAAGATTAATTTAAGACAATTAATTTATGTGTAGTTTTCTTTTAGTCCATTAGCATATACTTATTGCATCACTTCAGCTACTTAGAGAGGGGGAGAGAGACCTGTGTAAAGCTTTGATGAAACCGGAGTCATGGCCGCCGGCGGAACTTACTGGAATACTGAAAATGGAAAATAGAGGAAAAGTCTGAGTGCGGGTTCGGGGTAGAGAAATTGTGACTTCCAGTGAAACCTTTGCTGCAACGTACTGTCGGATTTTGCCTTTTAGCCCTCCCGTTGTAAAGTTTAAGTGAAAACACAGAAAATGAGCGGAGAGAGAGAGAGAGATATTTGGGGAGAGGAGAGATTTAGTACCGTTCGATTTTTCTCTGGTTATAATTAGTAAGTCTGAAGTGACTATGCCATGATGACAGTTTGGCCGAGTGGTCTAAGGCGCCAGATTTAGGCTCTGGTCCGAAAGGGCGTGGGTTCAAATCCCACAGCTGTCAAAGGCTGAACATCTCGTAAGTTCTACATTTTTTTTTCTCAAATTTCTAAAACTATTTCTTTTTCCAATTTGTTAACAATGTGACTATTAAGCACATCCCAAGTAATAATGTACAAGCCAAATCGAACCGACGAACCAAGTCAAATCGAAGAAAAAAAATCGACTTGCGGTTTGATTTGATTGGTTTTAGGGGTGGACGTTCGGGCTATTCAGATTGGATATGAAAATTTTGGTTTGGATTTTCAGTTTTTAAATAGAAAAAATAACAATCCAAATCCGATCCAAATAAGTTCAGATTGGATCGGAATTTTTATGTTCGGTTTCGGATTAATCGCCTTGGATATTATGAATTTTCGATTTTGAGCGTATAAGTTTAGATGTTTCTATTTTTTACAAAAATGAATATCCAAATGAATTACTCATGTTAAATTACCTGAAAAATATTCAAGTAATGAAATTATTATAAAAAAAATACAATAGAGATATTAGTATGGCCGATAAGAAGCAGCAATAGTAAAATCATGTCCTAATAGAAAATATTCTGATAGTAACTTAGTAATTAACACTGAACGTATGAGATAATATCTAATGGGTAGGTATTGAACTTATCACTATTGGCATATGGATAATAGACTAAATATAAGTATAAAAATTTTGGATATCCAAAAATATGAATTACCAAATCCAATATCCAATCCGAAACCCAAAAATTTTAAAAATTAAATCTAAAATCTAATCCGTAATCCGAAAATTCAAACTAAAAATTCAAAAAATTTAGATTTTAGTTTGAATTTCGGATTTGCCAAACTTTGCCCACCCCTAGTTGGTTTGGTATTGAAAAATAAAAAATTGATTATTCTTGGTTTGTTTCGGTATTAAAAAAAAAGTCAAACCGAATCTAAACCAACCAACATTATATATATATATATATATATATATGTGTGTGTGTGTGTGTGTGTGTGTGTGTGTGTGTGTGAGGGGGGTGGGGGGGGGCTTGTAAACCGAGTCTAAATCGAGTCTAATTTCTAAACTATTTTATAGTTTCAATGTCTTGAGATATTATTTATGTGTGGGCTTGTAAATTTACTATCCACTAAGGGGTCGTTTGGTAGGATGCATTAGATAAAATAATGCATGCATTAGCTTTGTGTATTAATAATACCTTGTTTGGTAGATATTTTGAACCTATACATTTGTTACACAAGTATTAGTTATATCCGATTTGGTATTATCCTATGCATAACTAATGCATAGAAAACCATGGTATTAGCAATGCAATGGGTTTCAATGCATGCATTATCTTAGTTAAAGACAAAATTGTCCTTCAAAATTTATGCTTGATTAAAATATGCTAGTTATTATATTAATGCAAGTTTAAAATAATCCAAATAGTAGAAATAAAATTATATCTCTAGTAAATAAATAAATACTTAGCATATTTCTTTTTTATAAGTAAATATTTAGTTCTATATTACAATATAGGTAGAAATCAAATAATTTTTTAAAACTTTTTCATATAAAAATATTTCCCAACATATGTTTCTTTTTAAAAAAGTTAGAGTGATGGACTGGTTTTGAGGGCATTTTTGTAAACAAGCATTTTTTTTGGAAATTGTGCAATATTTTAATACATCAAACCAAATAATGAATAAGAAATATGTCGGCAAAGTAATACCAGCATAACTAATGCAAGCATAACTAATACCAACATTACTAATACACCATATTCAGTATTTTTCTTATGCACTCTACCAAACGACCCCTAAGTAGATTTTATCTACATAACCTATATCTGAAGCCCAAACTAAAACTCAACAAGACAAAAGACAAAAGACAATAAAATATGTTTGTTCCATTTCTTACATATCTTCCCTATATACCAAACTCAAAGAACCCTAAATATTGGAAACCCTTATCTCCACTTCACACGAGCTTCCTGCTCTGCAATTCTTGTTGAGAAGCAGCCATTGTTAAAGTTTGTAATTGCATACTACTCTTACTGCTCCAATATAATTTGGTAAGCTAAAGTGTTTGATTAAACCAATTATGTTATTTTATCCCTTTAGATTTTGGTAGAATTGTTATCTTAGATTGTTGATCCTGAATTTTGATGTTGCGAATTATGTTCTTTCACTCTAATAGTGCACTTAAATTTGTGATGAAATCTCTGCTTGATGTTAAAGGTTCTCTCAGAAGTAACCTGAATTTGAGCAGCTGCCGAACTTCTCCTTTTCTCTTTTTTTCTTTTAAATTTCAGTAAGTAATTCGGAAGTTCTATTATGTGCAGAGACTCTCTTTTTAGATGGAAACTATCATTGGAATTGTAACGATCCGGTCGGTCGTTACGTAGAATCTGCATTTATATTTACTGTTATTGCCTCGTTATAGCTTGGTTAAACTGTTCTTGATGTGTTAGAGTTGGTAGGCTCAGAATCAGAATAATTATAATGAGAATTTAGTCACTTAGTCTTTAAAAATAGCCTTAGAGTTGGAAAACTCAACTAAGAGTTGACTTATTGGTAAATGACCTCGGAATGCGGATTTTATGGCTCGTATAGCTTCGTTAGGTGATTTGGAACTTAGGAGTGTGTTCAGAATATTTTTGTGATGTCCGGTGTAGAATTAGGCTTGAATTGGCGAAAGTTAGTTTTTGGTGATTTCCGGTCGGCAGTGGAAAATAGGCTATCGGGGTCGGAATGGAATTCCGGAAGTTGGAACAGATTCGTAATGTCATTTTGGATATGTCTGCAAAATTTCAGGTCAATCGGAGTCGTTTTGGATAGTATCGGCATCGTTGGAGGATTTTAGAAATTTCAAAGTTCTTAGGCTTGAATTCGATGTGATTTTGGTGTTTTGATGTTGTTTTTCATGTTCGAAGGCTCGACTAAGTTTGAATGATCACTTATAATGTGTTGGTAAATTTATTTGGGGTTCCGAGGGGCTCGAAATTGATTTCGGATGGTTAACGGGCATTTTGGCTTTGGAACAGTCTGTTGTTTTTCTGGTGTTAGCACAACAGTATTTTGTGCAACGCGATCGCGAGGTCAGGTCCGCGATCGCGTAGAGTGGAGTGAGGCCAAGAGGAAATTGTTCAATGCGATCGCGTAACACTGGAGGTTTGTTCAGTGCGATCGCGTGGGATATGTCGCGATCGCATAGGATTAGCAGGTCGAGCCAAGATGCCACGCCCTTGTTCTTCGCGAACGCGGTCAGAGGTCCGCAATCGCATAGGCATGGGAGGTAAAGCATCGTGATCGCATAGCTATAGCCGTGATCGCAGAGGTTAATTTTGGGCAGATGGGAATTTGTGCTTCGCGATCGCGATGTGGGTCTCGCGATCGTGATTTTTTTAAAGACCTGGGCAGTATTTAAATAAATCCTCTGCGACCATTAGATCTTTTAATACCATTTTTGAACGGGAAAAGATCTTGGAGGCTATTTTGAAGAAGGAAAATTAGTGTTCTTCGTTGAGGTAAGTATTTTAGACACTAAAACTCGATTATAGGTGATTAAGGAACATAATATCAGTGTTAAATTCATGAAAATCAGTAGAAAAGGTGGAGTTAGGGCTTTAGATTATGAGACCTTTAGGGGTCGATTTGAGGGGTCAAACGAACCCCAATTTTACTGTTCTTTATATGTACGGACTCGTGAGATGAGACATTTTGGTATAAAATTTGTCGAGTTCCGAGATGCGGGACCGGGGGTCGGGTTTTGGCTAATTTCGGGTTTTGAGCTAAATTTGGTACTTTTCAATTGTAATTCATTCCTTAAGCATAATTTGATAAAAATCTGAACTTGGTAGATTTGGAGCGGTCGGAAGTTGATGCGAGAGGCAAGCAGGTTGCAGAGTAGCTTTTCGGGCTAGTTTGAGGTAAGTAATGTCTTTAAATCCTGTCCTGAGGGTATGAAACCCCGGACATTGCATCCTTTCACGGATTTTGGAATGCAAAGATTGGAAATTTGGAAATACATTCCTTTTTAGGCAACTATTGAGTTGCGAACCCGATTTTAAAGCATATGCTTAATATTATTGATATATTTTGATATAATTTGGGCTGCAAGCCATGTTTGGGGCCTAGTGCCGATCTGTTTACCCCTTGGGGATGTTTTTACTATTTTCCTCACTTGATATGTTATGATTTTCACTCAGTCTTTCCTTGATAATTATTTTGACACTCATAGTATTTTGCTATTATTTCTTGAAAGATGAACACTGTTTTAGGTCGAGAACCCGGTATAATGATGGCCCGAGTGTCATTTTGAGAGTGTCTGACTAAGTGAGGATGCGGGCCAATATTGTGAGGATGTTATGATACGAGAGAGGCCGAGGGACAATATTGTGAGTGATTTATGCCATGATGTGGCTGGCCGAGGGCCAATATTGTGAGTGATTTATGCCATGATGTGGCTTGTTATAGCACTTGGGCTGTAGGAACCCCTCCGGAGTCTGTACACCCCCAGCGAGCACAGGTACCTACTGACTGTGAGGTTGCCCGTTGGGCTGATACTGAGTGACTGTGAGGTTGCCTGCTGGGCTGATACTGAGTGATGGCGGGATGTTGAGGGAAATTGTTACGAGAAATGATTATGGCCCGAGGGGCAGATTTATGACGATTTTGCTGAGTTTTTGACTGTGATTCACTTCGTTTTTTCAAGCTGATTTTACTGAGAGTTTTACTGAGATATATTGAAATTATTCCAATTTCAAAGGATTTCTTGAAATTGGTTTTTGAACTTATGTATTTGATGTATACTTTATGGAGACTTGATGTTTTACTATTTTGTGGATTAGTGTTTTGTGCTGTGTGTTTCTTATTTCTCAGATTGTGATTTATTTTCATTACTACTGAGTTGGCATACTCTTCATTACTCCCTTTACCTCTATGCACAGATCCAGGTACCGATTCGGAGCAGTAGCTGTCTTCGTCCGTATTCAGCAGCTTACGGGATTTCGAGGTAGTTGTTCAGCATCTGCAGCTTCTCCATTTCCCTTTCTTTATTAGTATTCGTATTTATTTTATAGACATTGATTAAGACATTAGGAGAGTTAGTTTTATTTCTTAGATTCTCGTGACCATGTTGACTCCAGTCTTGGGAGGATTGTTTAGAATGTTAGATTATTATTGGGGCGTAAAGACTTAAAGAAATTATTTTATGCTTTGTTTGCTGCTTATTATTGATTTTTGAAACATTATAATGGAACGAATGGGTAGTTATGTGATGGTTGGCTAGCCTATTTCCACGATAAGCGTCATCACGACCTGTTAGGATTTGGAGTCGTGACAAGTTGGTATCAGAGCTCTAGGTTGCATAGGACTCAACGGTCATGAGCAGGTTCAGTAGATTCTTATCGGTACGGAGACGTCTGTACTTATCTTCGAGAGGCTGCAAAACTTTTAGGAAAAAAATCTCATTTTCTTGAACTCTTTCGTGCCAATCTATTGGTTCTTGAAATCTAAACTCATGTTCTTTCATTCTCTCACAGATGGTGAGGACACGCAATACCGATCAGGGTGACCAGACACCAGCCAGACCCACAAGGGGTCGGGGTCGTGGTGGAGTTAGGGGACCAGCCCGTGTAGTAGTCGGGACAGTACCACAGGATCCCCTTATCGTTCAGGATCAGGTTCTCACCGATGGTGCTCCAGCGGGACAGGCTCAGGCACCGGTAGTGTCTATGGTTATTCCGGATCTTCAGGAGACCCTGGATCAGATATTGACGGTGTGTACCAGTTTAGCTCAGGCAGTTGCTATGTCTACTACTACCACTGCAGCTCAGGATGGGGGAGGCATTCAGACTCCAGCTTCCCGGACACCTGAGCTGGATTGTACAGGGTATTCAGGCACCGGGGGTAGTCCCAGCCCAGCCGGTTGCCCCAATTCAGGACTATGTGGTTCCTGCTATGCCTGAGGATGAGCAGCGCAGGCTGAAGAGGTTCAGCAGACTTAAGCCTCCGACTTTCAGCGGTACAGAGGGCGAGGATGCCCAAGGGTTTCTAGATAAGTGCCAGAGGATACTATGTACTGCGGGTATTTTGGAGACCAACGGGGTCTCATTTGCTACATTTCAGTTTGCTGGTGCTTCTTTTACTTGGTGGTAGTCATTCGAGAGGTGTAGGCTGGTTGGTTCAGCACCTCTCACCTGGCAGCAGTTCTCCATGATCTTCTTGGAGAAGTATGTTCCTCAGTCCCACAGAGAGAAGCAGCGCAAGCAGTTTGAGCAGCTGCGCCAGGGAGAGTTGTCAGCCACTCAGTACGAGATGAGGTTTTCTGAGTTGGCTTGACATGCTTCTGAGTTAGTCCCTATTGACAGGGAGAGGATCAGGAGATTTGTAGATGGTCTCACGTATCAGCTTCAGATTTTGATGACCATGGAGAGAGTGTCTGGAGCTACATTTGAGCAGGTAGTTGACATTGCTCGGGACATTGAGTCGGTTCGTAGGCAGGAGCGTGAGGAGAGGGAGGCCAAGATGACTCGGGGATCAGGTAGCTTTAGTGGTGCCCCTTCTAGAGGGAAGTTTCAGCACAGCAGAGTTCGTCCATTTAGACCTCCACAGCCAGTTCGCCCAACTTACAATGGTGTGTCTTTAGGGCAGGGTCCTCGCAGTTCTCATCAGGGAAGTTCATCTTTTAGTGCCCTTCCAGCTCAAAGGTCTGCTCGAGCATCATCTTATCAGGGTTCTTCTATGCATGGTCGTCTGGTGGTTATCATGGTGGCAGGGTTTCTCGTCAGTTTTCATCTCCAGCTCCAGGTGGTTGTTATGAGTGTGGAGATTTCGAACACGAGTGGAGGCAGTGTCCCCGTCGTCCTGGTAGTTCATCTCAGCAGAGGGTTCAACCCTCGACTTCAGCCCCAGTCACTTCACCACCTACTCAGACAGGAGGGGTGGTGGTCAGGCAGCTAGAGGCCGCCCTAGAGGGGGAGGTCGAGCAGGTGGAGGCCAGCCAGGTATTTATGCACTTCCAGCTAGGCTTGATGCTATGGCCTCAGATGCGGTGATTACAGGTACGATCTCAGTTTGTCACAGTGATGCTTTGGCTTTATTTGACCCTGGTTCCACGTACTCGTATGTTTCATCTTATTTTTCCCACTTTCTGAATATTCCCCGTGAGTCTTTAGTTACGTCTGTTCATTTTTCGACTCTGGTGGGTGATACTATTGTTGTGGACCGTGTGTATCGGTCATGTCTTATATATATTGGGGGTATGGTGACCCGAGTGGACTTGATGTTACTCAGTATGGTCGATTTTGATGTGATTCTGGGCATGGATTGATTATCTCCTTGTCATACTATTCTTGATTGTCACGCTAAGACCATGACCCTGGCTATGCCCGGAATTACAAGAGTTGAGTGGAAAGGGTCTATAGAGCATGTGCCTAGCAGAGTGATTTCTTATTTGAAAGCTCAGTGTATGGTTGAGAAAGGGTGCGCGTCTTATCTTGATTTTGTGAGGGATGTTAGTAGTGAGACTCCTTCTGTTGATTCTGTTCCTGTAGTCCGTGATTTTCCGGGCGTATTTCCTGTAGACCTGCCAAATATGTCACCTGATAGGGACATTGATTTTGGTATTGACTTGGTGCCAAACACCCAACCTATCTCTATTCCACCTTACCGTATGGCACCACAAAGTTGAAAGAATTGAAAGAGCAGCTTCAGGAACTCTTAGATAAGGGGTTCATCAGGCCGAGTGTGTCACCTTGTGCACCGGTGTTGTTTGTGAAGAAGAAAGATGGCTCCATGCGTATGTGCATTGATTATAGGCATCTGAATAAGGTTACGGTGAAGAACCGGTATCCTTTGCCCCGTATTGATGACTTGTTTGATCAGCTTCAGGGAGCTAGGGTGTTCTCCAAGATCGATTTGAGGTCGGGGTATCACTAGTTGAAGATTCGGGACTCTGACATTCCGAAGACTGCTTTCAGGACCAGATATGGTCATTATGAGTTTCTGGTTATGTCATTTGGGCTGACCAATGCCCCAACCACATTCATGCAATTGATGAACAACGTGTTTCAACCTTACCTTGATTCTTTCGTCATTGTATTCATTGATGATATCCTGGTTTATTCCTGTAGCCAGGAGGAACATGCTCAGAACTTGAGGATTGTGTTGCAGAGGTTGAGGGAGGAGAAACTTTATGCAAAATTCTCCAAGTGTGAGTTTTGGCTTGGTTCAATAGCTTTCTTGGGGCACGTGGTGTCTAGTGAGGGTATTCAGGTTGATCCGAAGAAGATTGAGGTGGTGCAGAGTTAGCCTAGACCGTCCTCAGCTACTGAGATTAGAGTTGGCCTTCACCATTGACCAAATTGACCCAGAAGGGTGCTCCATTCAGATGGTACGATGAGTGTGAGGAGATCTTTTAGAAGCTCAAGTCAGCATTGACCACAGCTCCGGTATTGGTTTTGCCTACTGGTTCGGGTTCTTACACAGTCTATTGTGATGCTTTTATAGTTATCTTGAGAGCGGTATTGATGCAGGACGATAGGGTGATTGCTTACGCGTCTAGACAGTTGAAGGTGCACGAGAAGAATTACCCAGTGCACGATCTTGAATTAGCTGCCATTGTTCATGCCTTAAAGATTTGGCGCCATTACTTGTATGGGGTACAGTGTGAGATTTTCACTGATCCTCGTAGCTTGCAGTATCTGCTGAGTCAGAAGGACTTAAATTTGCGTCAGAGGAGATGGTTAGAGCTTCTCAAGGATTATGATCTCACTATTTTGTATCATCCGGGGAAGGCCAATGTAGTGGCCGATGCCTTGACTAGCAGGGCCGAGAGTTTGGGAAGTCTAGCTTACCTTTCAGCAGTAGAGCGACCTTTAGCACTTGATATTCAGGCGTTGGCGGGTCAGTTGGTGAGATTGGATTTGTCAGACCCTCCGTGGGTATTAGCTAGCATGTCTTCCCGGTCTTCTCTCTATGATCAGATTAGAGCTTTGCAATATGATGATCCGCATTTGTTAGTACTTCAGGATAGGGTCCGTCGATATGATGTCAGGGATGTGACTATTGGTGATGACGATGTTATGAGGATGCAGGTCTGTATTTGCGTGCCCAATGTGGATGGGGTTCGAGAGTCGATATTATCAGAGGCTCACAGCTCGCGGTATTCCATTCATCCGGGTGCCGCGAAGATGTATCAGGATCTGAGACAACAGTATTGGTGGAGGCGGATGAAGAGAGATATTGTTGAGTATGTAGCACGGTGTCTCAACTTCCAGCAAGTCAAGTATGAGCACCAGAGACCAGGTGGGTTACTTCAGAGGTTAGATATTCCGATGTGGAAGTTAGAGCAGATTTCTATGGACTTTGTAGTTGGGCTTCCGCGGACATCGAAGGGTTTTGATGCTATGTGGGTCATTGTGGATAGATTGACCAAGTCTGCGCACTTCATTCCTATTGGTACTACTTATACTTCAGAGAGGTTAGTTGGTATTTACATCAAGGAGATTGTCCGATTGCATGGAGTTCCAGTTTCTATTATTTCTGATAGAGGCACTCCGTTCACATCTCAGTTTTGGAGGGTCGTACAGATAGGTATGGGTACTGATGTGGAGTTGAGAACTGCATTTCATCCTCAGACCAACGGGCAGTCGGAACAGACTATTCAGATTTTGGAGGATATGTTACGGGCTTGTGTAATTGATTTTGGTGGTTCATGGGATCAGTTTTTGCCACTAGCGAAGTTTGCATATAATAACAGCTACCAATCCAGTATTCAGATGGCCCCGTATGAGGTTTTATATGGTAGGAGGTGTAGATCTCCGGTTGGTTGGTTCGAGCCTGGTGAGGCTAAGTTATTGGGCACATATTTGATTCACGATGTGTTGGAGAAAGTGAAGTTGATTCAGGAGCGACTTCGCACGGCGCGTCTAGGCAGAAAAGTTATGCAAGCCGAAAGGTCTGGGATGTGTCTTTTATGGAAGGTGATAAGGTACTGCTGAAAGTATCACCCATGAAGGGTGTTATGAGGTTTGGAAAGAGAGGAAAGCTGAGCCCACAGTTTATTGACCCTTTTGAGGTACTTCAGAAGGTTGGAGAGGTGGCTTATAGACTTGCATTGCCACCCAGCCTATCGAGTGTTCATCCGGTATTTCATGTGTCGATGCTCAGGAAGAATGTTGGTGGCCCGTCTCATGTGTTAGACTTCAGCACAGTTCAGCTCGAGGGTGATATGTCATATGAGGTAGAGCCAGTAGCAATTTTGTATCATCAGGTCAGAAAGTTGAGGTCTAAGAATATAGCTTCAGTGAAAGTACAGTGGAGAGGTCAGCCAGTGGAGGAGGCTACTTGGGATATCGAGCGAGAGATGCAGAGCAAATATCCTCACTTGTTTGAGACTCCAGGTACGTTTCTAGACCCGTTCGAGGACGAATGTTAAGAGGGGGAGAATGTAACGACCCGGTCGGTCGTTACGTAGAATCTGCATTTATATTTATTGTTATTTCCTCGTCATAGCTTGGTTAAACTGTTCTTGATGTGTTAGAGTTGGTAGGCTCGAAATCGGAATAATTATAATGAGAATTTAGTCACTTAGTCTTTAAAAATAGCCTTAGAGTTAGAAAAGTCAACTGAGAGTTGACTTATTGGTAAATGACCTAGGAATACGGATTTAATGGCTCGTTTAGATTCGTTAGGTGATTTGGGACTTAGGAGTGTGTTCAGAATATTTTTGTAATGTCCGGTGTAGAATCATGCTTGAATTGGCGAAAGTTAGTTTTTGGTGATTTCTTGTCGGCAGTGGAAAATAGGCTATCGGGGTCGGAATGAAATTTTGGAAGTTGGAACAGATTCGTAATGTCATTTTGGATATGTTTGCAAAATTTCAGGTCAATCGGAGTTGTATTGGATAGTTTCGGCATCGTTGGAAGATTTTAGAAATTTCAAAGTTCTTAGGCTTGAATTCAATGTGATTTTGGTGTTTTGATGTTGTTTTTCATGTTCGAAGGCTTGACTAAGTTTGAATGATCATTTATGATGTGTTGGTAAATTTGGTTGGGGTCCCGAGGGGCTCGGGATTGATTTCGGATGGTTAACGGGCATTTTGGCTTTGGAAAAGTATGCTGTTTTTCTGGTGTTAGTACAACAGTATTTGTGCATCGCGATCGCGAGGTCAGGTCCACGATCGCGTAGAGTGGAGTGAGGCCAGGAGGAAATTGTTCAATGCGATCGCATAGTGTGGGGTGTGATCGCGTAGCACTGGAGGTCTGTTCAGTGCGATCGCATAGGATATGTCGCGATCGCGTAGGGTTAGCACGTCAAGCCAGGAGGCCACGCGCTTGTTCTTCGCGAACGCGGTCAGGGGTCCGCGATCGCATAGGCCTAGGAGGTAAAGCATCGCGATCACATAGATCTAGCCGTGATCACAAAGGGTAATTTTGGGCAGATGGAAATTTGTGCTTCGCGATCGCGATGTGGGTCTTGCGATCGCGATGAATAAAGACCTGGGCAGTATTTAAATAAACCCTCCGCAACCATTAGACCTTTTAACACCATTTTTAAACGGGAAAAGAGCTTGGAGGCGATTTTGAAGAGGGGAAATCAGTGTTCTTCATTGAGGTAAGTATTTTGGAGCCTAAAACTCGATTATAGGTGATTAAGGAACATAATATCAGTGTTAAATTCATGAAAATTAGTAGAAAAAGGTGGAGTTGGGGATTTAGATTATGAGACCTTTAGGGGTCGATTTGAGGGGTCAAACAAACTCCGATTTTAGCGTTCTTTATATGTACGGACTCGTGAGATGATGAAGAACATTTTGGTATAAAATTTGTCGAGTTCCGGAAGGCAGGACCGGGGGTCGGATTTTGGCTAATTTCGGGTTTTGAGCTAAATTTGGTACTTTTCAATTGGAATTCATTCCTTAATCATAATTTGATGATAAAAATCTGAACTTGGTAGATTTGGAGCGCTCGGAAGTTGATTCGAGAGACAAGCGGGTTGCAGAGTAGCTTTTCGGGATAGTTTGAGGTAAGTAATGTCTTTAAATCCTGTCCTGAGGGTATGAAACCCCGGACGTTGCATCCTTTCACGGATTTTGGAATGCAAATATTGAAAATTTGGAAATATATTCCGTTTTAGGCAACTATTAAGTTACGAACCCGATTAAAGCCTATGCTTAATAGTATTGATATATTTTGATATAATTTGGGTTGCAAGCCATGTTTGGGGCCTAGTGCCGATCTCTTTACCCCTTGGGGCTGTTTTTACTATTTTCCTCACTTGATATGTTATGATTTTCACTCAGTCTTTCCTTGATAATTGTTTTGACACTCAGAGTATTTTGCTATTATTTCTTGAAAGATGAAACACTGTTTTGGGTCAAGAACCCGGTATAATGATGACCCAAGTGACATGTTGAGAGTGTTTGACTGGGTGAGGCTGCGGGCCAATATTTTGAGGATGTTATGATACGAGAGAGGCCGAGGTCCAATATTGTGAGTGATTTATGCCATGATGTGGCTGGCCGAGGGCCAATATTTATGCCATGATTTGGCTTGTTATAGGCTTGGGTTGTAGGAGCCCCTCCGGAGTCTATACACCCCCAGTGAGTGCAGGTACCTACTGACTGTGAGGTTTCCCACTGGGTTGATACTGAGTGATGGTGGGGTGCTGAGGGAAATTGTTACGAGAAATGATTATGACCCGAGGGGCAGATTTATGATGATTTTACTGAGTTTTTGAATGTGATTCACTTGATTTTTTCAAACTGATTTTACTGAGATATATTGAAATTATACTTGTTTCAAAGGATTTCTGGAAATTGGTTTTCGAACTTATGTCTTTGATGTATACTTTATGGAGACTTGATGTTTTACTGTTTTGTGGATTGGTATTTTGTGTTGTGTGTTTCTTATTTCTCAGACTGTGATTTATTTTCATTACTACTAGTTGGCGTACTCATCATTACTCCCTGTGCCTCTGTGCACAGATCCAGGTACCAGTTCGGAGCAGTAGCTGTCTTCGTTCGTATTCAGCAGCTTATGAGATTTCGAGGTAGCTGTTCAGCGTCCGCAGCTTCTCCATTTCCCTTCCTTTATTAGTATTAGTATTTATTTCATAAACATTGATTAAGACATTAGCAGAGTTAGTTTTATTTCTTAGATGCTCGTGACCATGTTGACTCCAGTCTTGGGAGGATTGTTCAGAATGTTAGATTATTATTAGGGCGTAAAGATTTAAAGAAATTATTTTATGCTTTGGTTGCTGCTTATTATTGATTTTTGAAACATTATAATGGAACGAATGGGTAGTTATGTGATGATTGGCTAGCCTAGTTCCACGATAGGCACCATCACTACCTGTTAGAATTTGGGGTCGTGACTGGAATAGATGTGGAGATTATTGTCAATGACCCTCCGACTGTGCTAGTGGCACCTCAAAAGAAAGGTAAAAACACTTCTCATACACACACTCCTCCTAAAAAGCAAAAAAAGACAAATCCTTCAGATTGATTCTAAGAATGGTATTACTGGAAGAGAAACATCTGAGATTTGGAATCACTTTACCAAATTTATTGATAAAGGAGGTAGACGTAGAGCAAAATGTAACTATTGCATAAAACACTTTTCTTCCGAGACCAAGACTAATGGAACTTCTACATTGTGGAATCATTTAAATTTGATGTGTCTTAAATATCCCTTTAGATTTGCTGATAGGAAGCAATCTACATTGAAACTTACACCTATTCAATAAGGGGGACAAGAAACTGGTAAAAATTCTACTAAAAGGGTGGTGTATAATGTGGAGGATATTAGGAAGGCATTGCCGAATTTGTTATTATTGACGCGCATCCATTTAAAGTTGTTGAGGGAGAAGGACTTAAGAAGTTATTGGCTAAAGCTTTGCCTAATTTTGAATTACCTTCTCGTGTAACTGTGGCTAGAGATTGTTTGAAGATTTATCAAAGGAGAAAGAAAAACTGAAAAACTTATCAAGAACCAACATGTATGTCTTGCTAGTGATACATGGTCATCACTCCAAAATTTTACTTCTATGGTTGTCTCCGCCCACTGGATTGATGATGAATGGAATATACAAAAAAATGATACTTAACTTTTTTCAAATACCATATCACATGGGAGAGACTATTGCTAAGGGTATTGAAGCTTGCTAGTTGGAGTGGGGGATTGAGAACTTGTTTACAGTGATGCGGGATAATGCAAGTGCGAATGATGCTGCTATTAAACATTTGAAGGCACATATCGATGACTGAAAAATAGTAATATTAGGAACGAATTTTTACATGTTAGATGTAATGCTCATATTTTGAACTTGATTGTAAAGCTGGGTTAGATGAACAAATTAAGCCCATTTTTTCATATAAGAAATGAGATAAAATATGTCAACTCTTCCTCTTCAAGGTTTGATTCTTTCAAGTCATATGTTAAGAAAGTTAAGAGTGGTCTTTTTAGTCTTGATGTTTAGACCAGGCTCTACACATACATAGTTAGATACAGCAGTGAAATTTGAAAAAGCCTTTAGAAGAATGCACGTGGATGACTATAAGTACCAAAAGTAAAGTCAAAAGGACATCCATCTACTGATGATTGGAAGATTGTGAAAGCTTTTATCATGTTCCTTAATATTTTCTACCAGACCACTTTAAAATTTTCAGAAGCTTATATGTTACTTCGAATGCATTTTTCCATGAAATTTTTGTCACGATCCAAATTTTTCCTCCACCGGGTATCATGATAGCACATAGTCCTAGGGACTAGGTAAGACTAACAGTTACTGAATCACAACAATAATTAAATAACATCTAATAATTTTAAAATGGAATTCTCTACAAAATTTACAATTCTCAAAACATGTAGTACAAGTCATAAGATCTAAAGAGTCTGCTACAATATCTAAATACAACTCTTTGGAAATAGGTAAAGCAGCATGAATACAAAATAGGAAGGTGACTCCAAAAACTGCGAACGCAACAACAAGTTTACCTTGAGTCTTCACAACAACAATCTGCTGCTTGAATGAATCGACATTTGTGGATGCTTGTTCATTCGGGATTCTTCTATCTATATTTAGAACTACTGGATCAACTACTCCAGCTTTTCAATTCCGCACTGCTGCTGAGTCGTCGGACTTATCCACCAAGGGATTCGTGGAACAAATAGCTAATGATCAAATGACTTCGAAATACCTGGATCTGCACAAAAATATGCAAAAGTGTAGTATGCGTACACCACGGCGGTACCCATCAAGTATCAATAACCTCAGTGGAGTAGTGACGAGGAACTGTCAAGACACCTACTGGACTAAATAACTTGAACAAGTATAAGTATAGGAACAACATAATATGATATCTACATAAAGACTACGCGAAATGGCAAATAACACGGTAATTGCAGTAAGAAAAGAAAACAACAACTATCAGCGAAAATATTGTAATAATGACATAGGAGAATGAACGGAACACAATCTAGTTCTGATAATCACAGATAAAAAAAAGACAAGTAACAACTAACAAAATCGCCTGCTTTCACACAAGGTTTTAGTCGATAAACTCCACGAGGTACCGAACCTCAGAATATTCACAACTTACGGGTACCAATTCCTGAACCCTAACACTTAGCATCCTGTGCTTTCATTTGACTTTATAACGACACTGACGAATCACGTGCCAAAAAGAGTCACTCTCACATAGAAGGCAAGTAAACAAGAGTGTGCATCTATACTCAAAAATATCAAGAAAAGCCTCTTAACCGATAAGAGTGCTTAACTACGCATGCTTGTGCAAGTGTCCTTACATAATTGATGCCAACTAGTAAGTATAGGAAAAGAAATGGACAACACATAGAATGTTTTCTCATAACTTTTCACAAGATAAAGCTCACACAGGTAAGTGTACTACACAAATATCACAACAAGAATGACCCCAGGCCATCACAAATCAATCCCAGACACATCCCACCTTGTCTCGCCATATGTGCAATAGTAAAGTAAATTCCTGCCTTGTCTCGCCACACGTGCATAATAATGTTCCCACCTTGTATCACCACATGAGCAACCCACACATACATATCCCCCCTGTCACGTCGCATGTGCAAATATCAATAGTAACAATAGCACGACAGAAACCTCATGCATCCCCATAACAACAACCGCACGGCAGAAACCTCATGCATCAGAATAACAACAACCGCACGACAACAACCTCGTGCATCACCACAACAAGTACACCAACAACAATAACAATAATACAAGGGTATGACAAATAAATCAACTCAGAAATTCCAAAACTCAAAGAAACGGAGGAACTAATTCACAAGGAGTAGGAACAATAGAGAATGCTAGTCCTAATAAGAACAACTCAACAAGAAAGGAAATACTATGTAACAACACTCCACAATATACAATTCGACAATGAGGGAGCTAATACAAGTCAAATAATTCCAAATAGGGACAAGTAAACTAAATTATAGGATATATAACTCTTTATTTTAAGGTTGGGCAATTAGGAAAGAGATGCAATAAATTCAATAAGGATAAGCAGCAGAAAGATAATCATAGCCTTAATTAAGGGTGAACAATTACAGAAGAGATAATTATACTTCAAATAAAGATAAGCAGTTAGGAAAGGATAACATGGCAATAGAAGAGATAACAATTTCACTTAAGGCACGGATAAATCAAAAAGCGACAAGAGTGGATCATGAAGCAATTAATTCTAATTAAAATAGATAGATGTGAACTAGTAATTAAGAAACATAATAATAGCGAGAACAACTACATATTCAGTGAATACAAGGACCTAAGAACCCAAAAAGGCCAATTTTCCACAAATAAATCCGAGCACGTACTCTTCACCTCGCGTACACGGACTACAATTAGCATAGAAGACTCAAATCCTAAGGGGTAGTTCCCCCACACAAGGTTAGGCAAGATACTTACCTCAAAGAAGACAGACCGATACTCTAAAATAAACTTCTTGGGTGAAATGTCCTTTGGACGGCTCAACTCTAACCAAAATAACTTCAAAGCACAAATAAAACTCATAAGGAGCTATTAAGATCATAAAGCCTAAATCTTTATCAAAATCTAAAAATTGACCCAAAATTCGACGCCCAGGCCCGCACCCCGGAACCCGACAAATTTCATAAAATCCAAACACCCATTCCGATAAGAGTTCAAACATACTAAAATTATCAATTTTCGATACCAATTCGTCCCTCAAATCATGATTCTTCATTTTGAAAATTTTCTTCAAAAACCTCCATTTTCCTCAACTCAAAACATAAATTAAAATGATAAAAATAAAGATAAAATCATGGCATATAATAAATTCTAGGTGAAGAACACTTACCCAATCGATTTTCTTGAAAAACCCACAAAAAATCGCTCAAACCGAGCTCTACAAGTCAAGATATGATAAAAATGGCCTAACCCTCGATTTGAAGATCTTATTTTTTGCCCAGATTGTTATGTATCACGAACGCGGAGGAAGGATCGCGTTCGCGAAGAAGTAAAAATGAGTCTGCCAAGAAGACCCTTTGCAAACGCGAGTGAAGGGACGCGAATGCGAAGAATAGGGGACAGGGACCTACGTGAGCGCGTAAGGGTAAACGCGGACGCGAAGTGTAAATGACCACCAGTGCCCAGGGCCTGGTTTCTACTATGCGAACGTGGAAAGGAGGATGCGAAAGCGAAGAAGGGGATGTGTAGATCTATGCAATCACGAGGCATACTATGCGAATACGAAGAAAGAAAATGTAGCAGATCACCAGAACACTACGCGAAAGGTACTTCGCAATCGCGAAGAAGAACATCAGACACTAGAAACCAGCAATTCAAAACCTAAAGAAATGGCCTGTAGCCCCTCCGAAGCACACCCGAGGCCCCGTTTAAATACACAAACAAGTTCAATAACCTAACACGGGGTCACTCGGGGTCTCAAATCAGATCAAACAACGTCGAAACTACATATCACGCCATGAATCGAACTTATGAACTTTCAAATTTTCCAACTTCTAAAACTCGCGCCGAAACCTATCAAACTAACCCAGAATGACGCCAAATTTTATTAGGCAAGTCCCAAATAATATAACAGAGCTATTCCAACTCTCAAAATCGCATTCCAACCCTGATATCACCAAAGTCTTGATCAAACATCTCAACCTTCAAAACTTCAACTTTTCCAACTTTCGCCAAAGTGCTCCAAATTACCCTACGGACCTCCAAATCCAATTTTGAACACAGGCCTAAGTCCAAAATCAACATACAAAGTTGTTGCAATCATCCAAAACCTATTTCGAAGCCGTTTACACAAAAGTCAAATTCTGCTCAACTCTTACCGCTTAAGATTTTAAAACTTGAATCCTTCTTTCGATTTGACTCCGAATCATCTGGTAACTGAATCCAACCATGCACGGAACTCAATTAACATAATACAAAGCTGCTCAAGACCTAATTCCTGCTAACGGGACTTAAATTCTCAAAAATGACCGACCGAGTCGTTACATTTTGTATGTTAATGCTATTATAAAGTATTCTTACAGTGAAGATCTTATTTTGATTGATATGGCTAATAGGATGAAGGGAATGTTTTGATAAATACTGGGGTAATTTTGAGAATTTGAACATGTTATTGTTCATTGTTGTCGTGTTGGACCCTAGATATAAGATGAAGTATGTGAACTTCATTCTTAGTATATCATATGATTCTTTGGTGGGAAAATTGAAATCAGATCAGGTGGCAGGTGTTTTGACTCGTTGTATGATCATTGCGATAATTCTTTGTTATGAATCTTCTAATGACAATTCATGAGGTGAAACTAGTACGGTGAGTGAAGTTGTTGATATTTTTCTATCTCGCTAGGCGAAACATTTGGAAGATGTTGAAAAAATTTGAGCTTGAGAAATACTTGACGGATAATGTGGAAAATACCAAGGATTTAAATATCTTGGCTTGGTGAAAAGATTCATCTAGTAAAAACCCAATTCTTTCAAAAATGGTAAGAGATGTTCTTTCAATTCCTATTTCTACTGTTGCATCTAAGTCAGCTTTCAGTACCGGTGGTCAAATTCTCGATTTTTACCGATGTTATTTATCACCAAAGACGGTATAAACTCTTATTTTCACTCAACAATGGATAAATTCACCTAAAGGATGTAAGCTTCAAGACTATCTAGAATAAATTAAGAAAATTGCCCATTGAAGATTTTATATATTTAATTCATAATAAATTTGATTATGTCTTTAGATTGTTTAACATGTAATTTTTTTTTTCTTCAGGATGTCCAGGTGCCCCTTTGAGTATTGATTAGTTCGGATGAACAAAATAGTGCCAGCTCTATTCATGGTACTTGCTTCTTATTTCTAACTTTTATCAACTAGAGCTCTTGGCCAGTTCTAATTAACTTAATATTTTTTGTGGGAACTACAAGCTGGGATGTAACTTTTGGTTTACCAAGTTTTTGAACTAGTTTTCTTTTTTATTTTGTTTGAATTTCGAAATTGATAGACTAAGCTCAAAGAATACATACCAGTTCTCTTCTTTTGCTTTGTACTCATTTTGACTGCAGCTTGAGATCTGGTAAATTTAACATATTGAACTTGGATGTTTCAGTAGAAGTATTTTATACTAATGGAAGTTTTAGTCGTTGGTAGAGATTATTTTAGATTTTGATATTTATTTTATTATATATTTGGTGCAGTTGCTTGTCATTTTGATCACATCATTGGTGATTATTTTAAGGTTGAGGTTAATCAAGTTTACGATGCTTTGCTTCCTCACATGTTTGTTGACATTTTCAATTATGGAAGGTCTTGGAATTACGATTCATGCGAACAATTGGTATTCTTCAGAGATTATTTTAATGAACATTAATCATGCGGACAATTGCTGATTATTTGATTGTTTTTCAAGCACAATATAATTAAAAAAGAAAATAAAAAACAAACCAAAAAATCGAGGAAACGAAAAAGCCGATTAAAACTGGGTTTATGTTGGTTTGATTTTATTATAATTTTTTGTAAACCGACATAATTGGTATGATTTTGGTTTAATAAAAAATCGAACCAAACCGCCTCATGTACACCCCTAATCCCAAGTATTCTCTCCATCACACTTTATTACTACTATATATAATTTTGTCTAAGGTGTACGAACTCTGCAATAACATATTGCATAAAAAGTTTTCTGAATTGTACCTTAAAAACTTGAGGCTCTTTCATTCGATGTTGATTTCCTTTGCCCTTCTCATATGAACACGTGTACTTTGAAATATTCTCTTCTTTCCTACGCTCTCTCTCTCACTCAATCTCTCTCTCTTTTAATAAGGTAATTTTCCTAGGTTTCATTCTTCTTCATCTTAAGGTACTCATTCTTTTGCACATTTTCGTTAATCCATGAACATGATCTATACTTCTCGATCAGAAAAAAATTTAGACAAAAAGTAAGAAAGTTCAGCTACATAGGGTAAAGAGAGAGGCGGACGAGAGTTCTAATAATTCTCCTCTTTCCATACAGGTCTCTGAGGGTCTGACGAGCGCAAAACCGGCTTATAAACTTGGGCTCGCTAGTCAAAGATAGTATAGTATTGAATCGTCTCCACAAATATTGGTTTCAATAATGTTCTATTAATTCTTCAGCTTAACACTATCCAAGATAATCAACATTTTGATTTATATTATTATTGACTACAAATAAACTACGATTATCAGCTGTAAGAAATTGATGATAACCGAATGATTAATAAAAATAAGGGAATATTGATGAGAGAAGGAAGGGTGATGACAAGATATGTGATCAACTATTGTTCTAGGTAACTTTTGTGGCTGCGCTCCTGGGCCATTTTCTGCTCTCATTTTATTTCTTCTTTTTAAGTGCGCGAACCTCCGTTGATCCTCGAACGGGATCCCAATGTACTCCATAATCTTTTACTTGGCCTTAAGACCCCATATTAGCTCAAAATGATTCATAACCCTATTGTAGCCCGAAATTTCTCCTGCAAAGCTTAAAGCAATTAGTCAGAGCAATTTACTACCGTTTAACCCTCAAACATCAGTAAAGTGCAGAAAATTAAAATGCAAATAGTGGCCAAAACACATAGTTATAGCCTACCATCAACACCCCACACTTGAACCATTGCTCATCCTCGAGCAAGCAGACCACACTTTACATTAATGCACCCTCACTAAGCGACTTCCCTCACTCATTACACTAAGAATATTTAAAAAATATTAAGCACAATTGTGTGACATCTTCACCTCTAGAATTGACTCCCAAGCACCATGTATTATTCACAACTTACTCACTTACTCTAACATAGAGATCAATACTTTCCTTTCCTTCGTGAAACAAGTGTCGTCACACAACAAGAGAGAGTAGTTCCACATACAATGAAATTCAAGCACAATTAGGAACTCAAGATAGAAAGAATTCACTCACTCTCAGAAACGACATTCATGTGCCATAGAAGATGCACCATAGGCTTGCTCGTAGTGTACTACTCTACTAATTGAGCTCATTCAGTCAAGGATCAAGTAGGAATATTAATTGGTTGTAATGTAGGTTGCGGGTAGGTAGGATACATTTAGATATAAGAGTGACTACACCTCCCTAAGCACTTTAACACATACACTTTAACAGTTAAAACCCCACACTTCTGTCACACCATACTCCACCTTTACATCAACATGCATTAACCCCCACTATTTAAACACATTTACATCAATAGTCACCATTATTTTCTCAACTATACAACTCTCATATTTTTTTTTCTAGCAGTTCAGGTGACTCTTCCTTTTTCAAAACATTGCACATTTCTCCTTGTTTCAATAGTTCCACTCAAAAGCCAACCCAACCACCTCACACTTTAGTTTTTACACAGTTCACAATCTTAAGTGCTCATGGGAGGTGAAAGGTTCAAACAAATAATCGATTCTAACAAAAGGGTAAGGCTTATAATGTGGTTGCCCATAGAACAAGATTACAGGCTCAAAGGGGTTAACTAAGATACATAACAATTAGGTGGTAAAAGTGTATCATTGGCTCAACAAGAAATTCCTATATCACTTCCAAGGCTGAACAAGACTACTATTTCGCTTTGCAGACACACATGGCAAGTGCTAGATATCAAATGCAGTGCACATAATCATATGAAAAAAACTCACACACACATGGCACATACTCACTTAGGATCGGACTGTAAAGACACTCTAGTCAAAGCAGTTAAGCAAAGTTAAGTAAGAAACAATTTAAGGCACTCATACAAGAGTCGAAAACCTGAGCCTAAGCTTCGCACTAAAGCACTCACTATTCTCAAGGTGTAATGAAATCAAGAGACCTTGTTTTCATTCCAACTCATAGCACAAGGGTTCCTATTTCTAAAAACAACTAAACTAACTACACCCGGTTCAAATGATAACCATTGGAAAAGAACCGCGACATAAAGAAAACCAAGCGGAATTACTACACTAACTACACAAGAAAATCTTTTTGCATTTTTTTTCTTTCAAATTTAATCCCTCAAGAAACCCGCCGAATAATATCCATTGTCGGGAAACGTCAAAAATTTTAAATATTTTTTTCCAGTAACAATACTCAACTAACCAAAGAAACTAAAACTAATATACATTACTACATACATACAAGATATATACAACATATCCGCACTCCACATTTTAAATTGTGGCATGTCCCCATGTCACACAAAGAAAAATGTAAGGCAAAGAAAACTTCCCTGATAGAGTCAGTAGGTGACAGAGACAGTGCCGGGGTCCAGATGGCAAGCCCGACCAAGCGTACGCAATCATGCCATGATTTTTCACTCAGACTTGGCATTTTGGGTAGCAATGGCATCCACTCGAGCTCCCAAGTCTGTGATAGAAGTACGCATCCCTGCTATTTCCTGCTCTAAGGTGCTCATTCTTGTGTCCCATCTGACGACTGAGGTTCTCTCAACAACCTGCTCATGCAGGGGTGAAGCAGCCACACCCTCAGCTTGCGCTTTGTTACCCTTTTCTGGTGCATCAGACTCATCATTATTACCCTCAATAGGTCCAACAGGGTCCTTCCCAATTATTACTTTATCAACCCGAAACTTTTGTTCCATTTTCACTCTCCCATCTAAGTCCTTGTATTCCGGTACACGTGCCTGATGACACAACCTTGTGACTAAGGATGGAAAGAAGAACCTATAACTTTGCACAGGACATCGAATGAACATCTCACCATAGCCTTAGCCACATCGAAATCATGGCCATTTAGAAAACACCAGATCAGTGCAGCCCGGGGACCATTTACCTCAATTGTATTGGAGGAAGGTAACAAACGGCTATTTATGATGTGGAGCCAACACTTCCCTTCAAAGATCAGCGATGCCGGATGAAACTTCCACCCCGGCGTAAGCCACTATACCTCCTTGTTGGGCACACAAATTGTTCTGAAGAACAATTGCCACATAGTAGCCTTCTGCATCAGGATTTCCCCCAAACATTAGCAAGTGGTAGGTCCTCCGAATGGCCTCTACAGAGGCGTCCACGCTCTTCTTTCGAACCGTACAAACATGGTTAACATGTTCTGGGCAGTTTCCATAAAACTCCCAAACAACCATTAAATTTGCTTCGTCTGGTTCTTCAAAAAATATCCCCAGCCCTCACCAGACCAGTTCATGATACATATTTGGGCAGTCATTTTGGAGGGACCCCATATCAATACCTCTCTCCAGTATGGTTTTCTTGGGTAACTTTTTACAGAAGCGTTCCTGGGCAGCACTAGATACGAACTTGTTATTATCAAATACGTGAGCATTGGCAGAAACTCGCGGCCGGGACGAGCCAGCTTGACCACTGGAGGAGGCACCTGTGACTCGTCATTTCTTGGATGGTGCCATACCTGAAACAAACACCAACATTAGCTAAAAGCACGATATGTGACCCAAGAGTGTCTACTCAGACTTCAGCAGCACACTTGGTCACGAAATTAGATTCTCAAATTCATTGGGGCATTTAAATAAACACCTGATGTGCCCTGTTCACCCAAACTCCCAAACAACAAATCTTTAGCCCCCAATTTTGAAAAAAAATCCATCGATGTCATACCTAACCCATCATGGTCAAATTTAAGTAGTACCCCAACACAAAACAGGTATAACTAAACAACGAGAGAAAAAACTAACAAAAATCTACTATAATTCAAGGCTAATAAAAGAAAATAAACAAAATCAAGAGGGGAAAACATCTCACTTACCTGAGAGGAACTTGTGAGGCTTTGGGTTAGGGAGAAGAAGGATTAAGATACTTCAATTTATGGTGGGGGTCTAAGTAGAGAAGAGATGAGAGAAGGGGTTTGGGTTAGGGTTATTTAGAATAAGGGAGGGGGGGGGGGATTTGAGATTGGGGGATTTTTAGAAGGGTGGGGTCATATTTTGTGAAAGAAAGAAAAGGAGGGGCAGACGGTTTAAACAAGAACAAAAAAAATTAAAAAAATGTGTGACAGTGAGGGGCCAAAAATGTGCGGCCAGGTGCGCGGTCGATGTGCGACCGTGCATGTTTAGCAGTGAAGGCCTGAAAATGCGCAGCCACATGCATGGTCAATGCACGGCCACACACGTTTGCAGTTTTTTCCCCGATTAGTACATACTGCGTCATAGTACACACTAACTTCTGTCTATTCTATACTATGAACAAATGTGTAGTAGAAAGAAAAGACAAATATGACTAGCATAAAGGTCATAGGTAGTTCTCAGTTATAGTCCGCAACTTGACTCAATCGGCCATTCTCAGTTGATTTTGATGCTCAAGGATTGCTGTGCAAATCCTCCAGCGAGATACAGTTTCAGTCTTTTCCCATTTACTTTGAAGCTTTTTGTTCTCTCTTGGTTCTGGATCTCAATTGCCCCGTATTGTGATACATGCTTTACCATATACGGTCCTGTTCACGTAGACTTGAATTTTCTGGGAAATAATCTGAGTCAACTGTTGTATATTAAGACTCTGTCCCTTCATGAAACTCTGACTTAATCAGACGATCATGCCACTTTTTAGTCTTTTCCTTGAAGATCCACGTACTTTCATACGCGTCCAGTCTGAACTCTTCCAATTCCTTCATCTTCTCCAACCTGTGATCAGTTGCAAGACTAAGACCAAGATTAAGCATCTTAATTGCCCAATAAGCCTTATGTTCTATCTCAACAGGTAGGTGACATGACTTGCCATACACTAATTTGAATGGTAAAGTCCCTATGGCCATTTTGAACGTAGTTCTATACACCCATATTGCTTCATCCAACTTGACCGACCAATCTTTTTGAGAAGCAATAACCATATTTTGAAGAATTCATTTTAGTTCCCGATTAGCCACTTCGACTTGCCCACTAGTTTGGGCATGGTACGTGGTTCCTGTTTTGTGCGTGACCCCATACTTAGATAGCAGTATAGCAAACTGCTTATTCACAAAGTGTGACCTATTGTCACTGATGATCACTCGAGGTGTCCCAAAGTGGGTAAAGATGTTTTTACTCAAAAACTCACACACCACCCGAGCATCATTGGTCCTAGTATTGATTGCTTCTACCCATTTAAATACGTAGTCAACAGCTACTAGGATATACTCATAAGAATGCCACATTGGGAACGGACCCATGAAGTCGATGCCCCAAACGTAAAAAATTTCACAGGCCAGAATGGAGTTGAGTAGCATTGCATCCCTCTTGCTAATGTTACCTGCTCTCTGACACTTGTCACATGAAGCTACATACGCCCTTCCATATTTGTACAGAGTAGGCCAAAAGAACCCGGCTTCTATGACCTTTGTTGTAGTGCGGTTTCTACCATAATGACCTCCAGCTGCTCTATCACGGCAATGAGATAGAATGCTTGCCATTTCTCATTCAGGCACACATCATCGAATCACACCATCTACACACAGTTTAAACAAGAACGGGTCATCCAACTAAACTTCCTTCTTTGATCATGAGTTAGGTCATGGGGGTAACCATCCACTAGCCAAAAAGTTGGCTATATCTGTATACGATGGCGGCCTTTCAGAAACTGCTGCTATGGAGAAGATCTGCTCATCAGGGAACTCTTCCCTTATTGTGTCTGTTTCAACTGGGGGTTTCTCAAGACGAGATAGATGATCTGCTACTTGATTTGTTGTGCCCTTCCTATATTTTATTTCCAAGTCAAACTCTTGGAGCAGCAATACCCACCGCATCGGACGCGGCTTGGATTGCTTCTTACTTAACATGTATTTCAACGCTGAGTGATCAGTGTGTACAATCACCTTGCTTCCCACCAGGTATGATCTAAACTTGTCAAAAGCAAAGACCACAAAAAAAAATCCTTCTCAGTGGTGGTATAATTTACTTGAGCATCATTCAATGTCCTGCTTGCATAGTAGATGTCCTGCTTGCATAGTAGATAGGTCTAAACATTTTATCTCTTCGTTGCTCCAGAACCGCTCCCACATCTACATCACTCGCATCACACATTATCTCAAAGGGTTGGCTCCAATCAGGTTTCACCATAATAGGAGCACTCACAAATTTTTCCTTTATCAACTCAAATGCTCTTAAGCACTCCACATTGAAAATAAACTTGGCATCCTTTTCTAGCAATTGTGTCAATGGCTTGGTAATGTTGAATTTTTTTTTATAAACCCCCTATATAACCCAACATGTCCCAAGAAGCTTCTTATTCTCTTTATTGAATTCGGGGGAGGGAGCCGATCAATAACATTTACCTTAGCTTTGTCAACCTCAATTCCATGCGCAGTTACCTTGTGGCCCAGGACAGTTCCCTCATTTACCATGAAGTGACACTTCTCCCAGTTAAGAACCAAGTGAGTAGCTTCACAACGTTCAAGCACGAGCTTTAAATTCATCAAACAATCCTCAAAGTCATCACCTAAAAGGGTGAAATCATCCATGAACACCTCAAGGCACTTCCCGTTTAAGTCGGAGAATATAGACATCATGCACCTCTGAAAAGTGGCAGGTGCATTACATAGCCCAAATGGCATACTCCTGTAAGAAAAAATACCTGACGGGCAAGTGAATATGGTCTTCTCAATATCTTCTGGGGCAATTGGTATCTGATTGTAGCCTGAATACCCATCCAGGAAGCAGTAACATCTGTGTCCATCCACCTTCTCAAGAATTTGATCAATAATAGGAAGTGGAAAATGGTCTTTCCTTGTTGCCTCATTCAGCCTTCTATAATCAATGCACATTCTCCACCCTGTGACTGTTCTCGTGGGGATCAATATCTTCATTTTCACCACTATCATGCCCCCCCTTTTGGGTATAACTTGCACTAGACTGGTCCACTGGCTATCAGATATGGGAAAAATTACTCCCACATCTAGCAATTTGATGATCTCCTTGTGCACTACCTCCTCCAATTTTTGTTCAACTTGCGTTGAGGCTGCACCACTGGCTTGCTATTTTCTTCCAGCAAGATTTTGTGCATGCATATGGTTGGACTAATTCCTTGAATATCAGCTATGCTCCAACCAATGGCTTTCTTGTACTTTGACAGCAGCTTCCACCAGTTTTTGCTCCTGTGTACCTGTCAAATCAGCAAAAATAATCACAGGAAAGTTGTTAGTTTCAAGAAAAGCATACTTCAAGTGAGTGGGGAGGACTTTCAATTACACATTAGGCTTAGAAGCCTCCTCTTTTATGTCCTCCTCATAAACCACTTGCTCCTCATTTTAAAGAGCTTTAGCTTCTTTCTTTACTTCAGGATCTTCATCGTCCACTGTGTCAGGCTAGTAATACACCTCTATAGAGTATTCCCCACAAGATTGTCAGACTTGTACTTCTCATCCAACTCCCCAATACTATCTAGCTTGAAACACGATTAGGAAGACACCTCATCACTGAGGTATTTCATCATTCTCTTCATCTGGAACACAAATTTCTCAGTTCCTACTCTAAGCATAAACCACCCCTCATAAATATCAAAGATGGCTCTACCTGTACACAAAAATAGTCTCTCTATAATTAAAGTTCCCTCTTTGTTCACCTCCATATCCACCACAATAAAATCGACGGGGAACACAAACTTGTCCACCCGCACTAGAATATCTTCAATGATTCTCTCAGGTAGAATGGTAGTCTATTCGCCCAGTTGTAGGGACACAGGTATTGACTTGATCACTCCAACTTCACCTTCCAGTTTCTTGAATACAGACAGAGATATCAGATTTATAGACGCACCTGAATCACAGAGAGCCTTGTCCAAATTTTCACTCCTCAATGAGCATGGTATGGTGAAGCTTCCTGGGTCCCCACACTTCTGAGGAATTTTGTTTTGCAATATAGCACTGCAATGGGCATTCAGCTTGACCACTGTTGTCTCCTCCAATTTTCTCTTGCTAGACATGATCTCCTTAAAGAACTTTTCATAAGCGGGCATCTGAGTGAGTACTTTTGTGACGGTATGTTCACATAAAGTTGTTTGAGCATCTCCAAGAATCGCCCAAAGCACTTGTCAAGTTTTTCCCACTTCATCTTTTGAGGGAAAGGTAGAGCTGGCATGTGTCTACTTTCTTCAATTTCTTTTTGCACCCCGCTATTATGGCTCTTTTTCTCTTTATTCTTTTCCTATAATGGAGTCTCGGTTTGCTTGTCGACCATTTTCGATTTAGCCTTCACTATTGGATTAGTCAATTCTTTTTTGCTTCTCAGAGATAATACTTTGATTGTTTCCTTCGGGTTCTTTTTAGTGTCGGGTGGAAGAGTTCCAAGAGCCCTCTCAGACAACAAATTTTCAATCTATCTCATTGGCCTTTCTAAGTTCCGGATAGCTGTGCCTTGAGTCTCGAATTTTTCATCTGTTTTGTTGATAAATGCCTTCATGAGATCTTTCATATTTGACTGATTAGGCGGTACTTCTACCTCTACTGGTTCTGAAAACCTGGTGGTCCCTGATTCTGTGGTCTGAGATTATTTTTCCTTTCCATGAATTCAAGATCCCATTAGGTGAACTCCATGAAAAACCTAGATGTCTTTAACCCATAGCATTAAAGTTGTTCCCACCTTGGTAGTTCCCTCTATTAAATTTTCCACAGCATTGACCTCCTCAGTTGTAGCTTGACACTAGTGTGTAGGGTGTCCCATCCCACAGATATCACAACCCACTTGTGGTTGAGTTTGCACCTGATCCAAAGTCAACTACTTGATGTCCTTAGCCATTGCTGCAATTTGGGAATGCATTGCTACATTCTATTCTAATTGGTGCACCCCTGCAGATTGTTTTCGATCCCCTTGGTCTATGGACTACTAATCCGCATCTTCAGATAGTTCATTGAAGAGTAACAATCTCTTCCAGAGTTTTCTTCATCAGAGTGCCTGCAACTACACTATTTAGCAATCTCCTTGATGACGTGTTTAAGCCGTCCAAAAGTCCTGAAGTTGCATCCATTGCTATATTCCGTTATGAGGGCATTTCCATAGTTGCTCCTTAAATCTTTCCCATGCTTCGAACGCTGTCTCTCTTTCGCCTTGGCTGAAATTATGAATCTCCTTCCTCATCCTTCCCGTATTAGCAGCCGAGAAATATTTTTCCAAAAATTTGGTAGTCATTTCCTCCCACGTACGGATTGACCCTGTAGGCAAAATTCTCAACCACTACTTTGCATCATCCTTTAGCGAGAACGGGAATGCTTTGAGGTATATAGCATCATGAGATGCTCCATTTTAGCGGAATGTGTTCATTATTTCATCAAAGTCCATCAGATGGTTGTTGGGATCTTCATTGGGTTCGCCTCTGAAGATGCAGTTATTCTAAATGGTCTGGATGACTCCATGTTTAAGTTCAAAATTGTTGGCATCGATGGGTGGAGGCCTCACACTAGTGTTGTTGGTTGTACACCGGTCTAGCATAATCTCCCAGTGATCTCCCAGGCCTACGTCCTGCATTTTTAAAGGCATCCTCAATAATTCGGTTGGGATTGAGTTTTCGATCTCCATCAACCGTTTCATCAACAATTCTACGGGCTACTTCAGCCGCTAACCGAGCTTCCTGTTGCTGAGCCGCTTCTCTGGCAGCTAGGTCTACTATCTCTTTGTTGTCTACTATTTTATCCTGATTGAATACTGACCCAACAACAACCCACTCGCTCCTTTCTCTCTTTTTCAGCTGCCTCAGGTGTTTGTCTAACTCTGGGTCATATGGCACCAGGTCCTTTGAAGAGGATCGAGTCATACACCACTGGACTTAACCTGTTGCCTGCACACAGATGAAAAGAGCGTAAAAATAATAAATAAAGTAGTTCTTGAATTAACACTGAAAACTAATTTAAATACTATTAGTCACCAATACCCGGTAACAGTGCCAAAATTTGACGAGCTCAAAATCGGCATATAAACTTGGGCTCGCTAGTCAAAGATAGTATAGTATTGAATCATCTCCACAAGGATTAGTTTCAATAATGTTCTATTAATTCTTCAGCTTAACACTATCCAAGATAATCAACCTTTTGATTTATGTTATTATTGACTACAAATAAACTACGATTATCAGCTGTAAGAAACTGATGATACCCGAATGATTAGTAAAAATAAAGTAATATCGATGAGAGAAGGAAGGGTGATGACAAGACATGTGATCCACTATTGTTCCGGGTAACTCTATGCTAAATTCAATCTTAGCTTCTATTGGTTCTCTCAATTTCAATAGATGATTGGTCTATTCAAAGATTTCAAATCTCCTTCCGAATGAATTTGATTCCCTTAGATAGCCCAATAACAAGCCCTATGAATGTATGCACGAAAATAGTGGATGAATGATCCTTCGGAGAGCACCTCTCGATTATTCTCCTGAATTGGGTAAATCAATAACTCCTTAAGCTCTTTCGATTACCTAGAAGAGGCGTAAAATCAACCCAATTAAGATAATACAAAGCAAATAGCAGTAAATTTCACTTTCGATTAAAGTAAGACTACAATAAACCTTACAATTCAATTAAGAACTCATTCAGTAAAGCCGGGCAACTAACATAGAGTAAAACCCAAAACAATAATTAATTCACAACATCCGTCAATAACCTTAAGGAGAACTTCTCCATAACGAAGAAAGTATTCAAAACGAGAGTACTAGAAGAACAAGAAGACATTACAATTCCCAAATTCCACCCAAACTTTCGTATTGAGTGAATTTGATTGAGTATATCAAATTCCCGTTGCTTCTGTCTTCTTCTCTCTAAAAAATTACTTCTCAAAGTCAAGATCCCCTCTTTTTAGATGAGTTGGGTTTCATATAGGTCAAGGAGAGAGATACCCCTAAAATTACGATTTTAGCCCTGATTTTTTTTTGCTCAGAGGGACGTGCGCGGCCGCGCACCTGGGCAGGTGACCGCGCATCTGGCCGTGCATATATGAAAGTTTTTGTCTGGCTTGCACGGCCCAGTGCGCGGTCAGTATTCGGGCCACGCACTTGGGCCATTTTCTGCTCTCATTTTATTTTTCTTTTTAAGTGCGCGAACCTATGTTGATACTCGGACGAGCTCCCAATGTACTCCATAATATTTTACTTGGCCCCAACACTCCATATTAGCTCAAAACGATTCCTAACCCCATTGTAGCCCGAAATTTCTCCTACAAAGCATAAAGAAATTAGTCAGAGTAATTTACTACCATTTAGCACTCAAACATCAGTAAAGTGTAGCAAATTAAAATGCAAATAGTGGCCAAAACACATAGTTATAGGCTACCATCAAGGTCCCATAATTTTCTTACTTGAATGAAGAAAGAAATAACCTTTCTTTTCGGGTGTGGCCAGTAATTCGCTTTCTGCTTCGAAATCAAAGAGTGATTGAGGGAAGAGCAATAACTTAAGTTTGACACATGAAAATGATCATAAATGTGGTGAAATCTAATAGTGCATGGTTATCACTTTATCATATATGGTAGTGCAAATCTTTATTTTGAGAAGTTGAGTAGAGAATTAGCTTCTTTTTTTTCACAAGCAAGGAATTGGCTACACATCCTCTTCTTCATCAATCATAAATATGATAACACGGTAAACCTGTCGTGCAGAGGGACAAAAAGATTAAATGTTAAACTTGCAACATCTACATATCATATTGTGTGTGCAGTAGAAATATAAAATTTTAAAAAAAATTGCGCGTGCATGTGCATTGGGAGTAAGACTTCCTTTTAATACAACACATTATTAAATATAAATATAAGACAAAGTAAGGAGTAAAGAGGAAGTAGTAGTTCTTATTATATTCAGTGTCTCGTTTCAGTGTTAGGCAATCTTCACGGCTTTAATTAGTATGTTGGTGTTGTCCGTTTGCGAGTTCAGTTGTCGGTTCTTTAAGTGCTCTGATTCAATTTGTCAAGTTTATGCTTGATATAGTATTTTTGAGGTCTAACTAATCTAGATTCATGCTGAAAAATCCCATGTATGCATTGTTCATTCCAATTCTCTTTGTTTTGCAAGATTTGGAATGGAGCACAACAACAACAACAACATATCCAGTATTATCCCACACCGTGAGGTCTGGAAGATTTGGAATGGAGCATTAAAAAAAATTCTAACATGAAAAATAAATCAGTGGGTCAAGAAACATAAAAAAAAGCGAAATTAAACCCCAATTTTCTCTCTTCTCTCTCATGAATAACCCTACGCTTAACGCCTAAACCCTAGATTTCATGGCTGCTCAGGCCATTGGCCAACCTCCTTCTGAGGTTGGTCAGTCGTCTCTCTACTCTATACACCCCCTCCCAAACATCTATAAACCCTAGTTCAATCCAACAGTACACAAATCTAGTAAAACCAAAAGCATTAAATGCCTCCATGCAGAACCTAACGTTCAACTCAAACATGTGGAGTATTTTTATGGCGAGCCTCTTGTTCGATGGAAGAAGAGTGAAGTAAAACAGTCTATCATGCAACAAGGATTACAACTGCAGTGTTGGAAAAATTTCTTATGGAAAACCTGTAATTCATGAACTAGGGAAATCTATTCCTATTCAGTGTGAGCTTAAAGGTCGATGTTCAATTGGATTAATTGAAGATACACATGTTCTTATCAAACTATGTCTTATGGAGGATTACATTCATCTATTGTCCAAGAGGGCATTTTATTTGAAAGCACAAGGAGATTTCTGGCATATGAGATGCACCAAGTGGAGTCCATAGTGGAAGCCAGATGAGGAAACACCTATTGCTATTGCGTGGATATCTTTCCTAGATCTCCCTCCTAACTTTTTTAGTAAGGACTTTGTGTTCTCGTTAGCTAATTCTGTAGGCAGGCCTCTTTATGTTGATTCGGCAACTCAAAATGACACAAGATCTAGTTGTGCTAATGTCAAAGTTGAAGTAAACTTATTAGCTACATTGCCTCAAAGGCTTAAAATTATAGAAGAAGAAGATGAAACAGGCCCTGAGGAATCGAAATGAATTAAAATTAAATATGATTATATTTCTAAGTACTGTAAGACATGTAAGAAGAAAGGGCATAATGAAAAGGAATGTTGGATTATTCATCCAGAGTTACATAAGAAGGTCAACAATGAGGGTGAGGATCAGAATGAGGAGAAGGCTGTTGTGATGCACAGTGAGGTGATTGGGACTGCAACTGCTTCAACAAAGGTATTGGCAAGTGGAAAAGTGTTGGGCAAAACCTGCACCAAGTGTTACCAAGAATGAATGGATGCAAAGGAGAAAGAACAAATATCAATGAGATAGTAGAGGATACATGATCGACAATGAGGAGGTTGTGTCTACTGAGCCAACATATTATCACAAAGAGTCAAAAGGAAAGGGACAACTGGTAATGCTGTTGGTACTAGGAAAGAAGAGAAGAATGATCCAGTAAAAACAAGCAATCAATTTGCATTGTTAGAAGAAGGTGAAATCGAGATGCAAAAGAAAATTAAAAAAAGCTATGGAAAAGGTGTTAAATAAGGAGAAGAATGAGGCAAAGAAGGCAAATCATAATTCTCTTGGGAAAACTTCTCTGGAAAAGAATGGAGTGCAAATTATGGAAAAAGTTGCTCCTAATCCTACTGTTATTGGGGTTGAGCAGCCTAATAAAAAGGAATCTACAATTGAATGGGTATATAGGAGATTTGTCACGAGTAAGGAGGAATTAAGGGAGATGAATGTTGTTAATCATTCAAGCCATGAAACTCCATTGCAAACTAATGAAGATTCCAAGGAGAATGGAGCAAGAGTAGAGGTCAGCTCTGAAAGACAACTATGGAGTGATGAGGTTGAGATTATGGAGGAGTAAAATACCACAACGTTTAGTACCAGAAGCAAGGAAGAAAGAAACAACCAGTTTGAAAAAGTGGTAGCAAATGTGAGCCATATCGCTACAGTAAACCCCAGAATGTCAAAAACTAGGGTTGAGTCTAGGGAAGGGGCTAGTCAACCAATAGCTAATCTAATGCTTGGAGAACGTCAATGCACACGTAAAGAGGTTAATTACACAGGTGGATCAATTGGTGAAGCTTCAGCTAAGAGAGGAGCCAATGGAACAGTAAACCCTAGGGTAACTGTCTAGTTTTTGGCTAAGGAGGGAAGTGACTGATAAGTAGGGATTTTGACAGCTTATTTGCTCTCTTTTGCTTGTGTTTTTGTTAAAAAATGCTTAAAGGTATCCCGAGAACTAATGAACTGAGCTTTCTTGCAGGAATATTAGGAAACAAGCCAAAGAAGTGAAAATCAACTCAAAAAGGAGTCAAAATTGGACAAGGGCCAAAACAAGGCAAAATTGCTTACTGTGCGGACCACACAATACTGTGTGCGGCCGAAAACAATGAAGGAACCCTTTCGAAATCTACTTCAGAGTATGCGGACCGTATAATATTGGTGCGGCCGCAGAAGAAAGATTCAAGGAGTTGGAATTATGGGCAATTGAAAGTATGCGGACCGCACCATTATTGTGCGGCTGCAAGAGCCAAAGTGCGGCTGCACTCACTAATATGTGGACTGCATGAAAAGAGAATCAGAGAGCTTTGAAGTGAAGATGTGTGGACCGTACGATTATTTTGAGGCCGCAGAAGCCAGTGTGCTCCCTCACTCACAAATGTGCGGTCCGCAGAAGCAAGTCCAAGTCCCAACCCAAGTCAAGTGTGCGGCACATTCAGAATTATGCGGTCTATACAACAAGATGAAGTGCAGACGCATCCCACTTTTGCGACTACAAAAGGCCCAGTCGACCAGTCAAGCTATGCGGCCGCACAACCTCCGCAGGGGTATTTTTGTCGGATATTTTTAGCTTCGTATAAATAGGACTTTTTGTCATTTTTAGGTTAAAGTTTTGTTTGAGGGAGAGCATCTGAGCCATTTTATTTACTGTTTTAAGTAATTTTGTACTAGATTTGTCTCCAAACATTAGATTTTCTTCCCATAAATAATTATTGTGGATTCTATCTTAATTTCTTCTTTAAAATCTGTATTTTTCATGAGTAGCTAAATTTTTAGCTAGGGTTGTGACCCAACCTTAGTGTGGGTATTTAATGGGTGTTTGATTTAGAGCTTGTTTGTGATTGGGGTTAGTGATATTTAGCCTAGTTCTTGCTTGAATTCAAGAATTAATGGTTGCAAACATTGATTCATGCCTAATTGACTTAGTCTCTACTTGAGAATGAGATACTAAGTCTAGGAAAACTTGGCTAACAAGAATTTGGGGTGAACTCATGAAATTGATAGCCCTAATTAAAGGGTTGAATCTAGAGATAGTAAGAGATGACTTGAGCATTTATCACTTGTTTTGTGAAATACCCATTTGGACTTGAGAAAGCCAAATTGGGAAAAATCACTCAAACTACCGAGAGGTATAGAGTGAGTATTCGAGTGTGATTGCTATATTAAAAACCCGACCAATCAAACTCGCCCTAGGGTTTACAACCCATTAGGTAACCACCTAAGTGGAAGTCACGACCCTAGATCCCTTTTATCATTTGAAAAACAATAAAACAAAAAATATTGTCCTTCAGTTTTATAATTTCAAACAATAGAACAAATTAGAAGTAGAACAACAATCAAGAATGTGGAAGAGCAATCTAGGAAAAATCATACAATCAAACTAGATATACACCTAATCCCTATTTTAACTCCCTGTGGATTCGATCCCGACCTATGTTGGGTTTATGTTTGCATCGATCGCCTCATTACCTAATTGTGGTGTGGGTTTGGCTGAGATCAATTTTTGGCGCCGTTGTCGGGGAGTTAAACGAATTTAGCTATATGTCTAGGTTTTTGTGTGCTTTGTCTGTCTTTCCTTCTGAGTCACTAATTTTGTTTTGAATTGCTTACAGGTACGAAAATGGCTCTCAACAACGAGTCCATCAGGAATTTTCCATTAGGGGAGGAGGTGGACAATGATCATGGAGATGAGATTCATCCCGAACCTAGAGTAAAAAGGCGAGGTCGATCGCCTAATGATGATATTCCCAACCCTCCCCCACCTCCACCAAGAGCGGCAGTGCACTGGGTATTTCCGAATGAGGGTTATGCTCGTGCTATAGTCTCGCCCCGTATAAGGGCAGGCAACTTCCAAATCACCAACATGATGCTTACACTGCTTGAGAAACGGGGTTTCGTCACTGGAGCTCCAAGCCAAAATGCTTACAAGCATCTAAAGTGGTTCGTCGATACTTGTTAGGGGAGCAAACAAACAAATGTTTCCGAGGATGCACTGCGTTTGAGGCTATTTCCCTTTTATCTATGGGGAAACACTTTGGAATGGTTAGAGAGATTACCCAATCATTCCATCCATACTTAGGATGAGTTGGCCGAAAAGTTCATTGCCAAATTCTTCTCTCCGGGACACATAGATACACTACAAGATGAAATTATAGCGTTCAAGAAAGGGCCCAATGAGCCATTGCACGAGATTTGGGAAAGACATTGTACCATGGTTAAGGAGTGCCCGAATAATGATATGACCGAGGACATGATCCAACGAACCTTCTATAGGGGGATCAACACAACAAATCAATGTGTGGTAAATCAATTCGCCGATGGGAACTTCATGAACATGCCGTATACCGAAGCTTGTGAAATTTAGGATGAGATGGCAGATACTTCGTCGGTGTGGCAAAATAGAGCTAATGTTACTCAAGGTGACCCAAATTTTATTCACTTACACAAGGAACTACATGATCATGGGCAAGCTATTGCCGATTTGACAACCACAATGAACCAATTGGCCAAGGCTCAACTTCAACAAGTTCAAGGGCTGAAACAAGTGAATTCTATGGAAGAGATGAATATGATGATGAACAAGAGACGACAAAGAGGTCAACAAGTACAAAACCGTCTGGAACAATTTGAGCAAGATGATAGTGGGTATGACCAAGGTGATTCATATAATGAGCAAGAAGAATAAGTGCAATATGTCAACAATTATCAAGGTCAAAGAAACAATACTCAAAATTAACAACAATGGAGATCACAAGGAAACCAAGGAAATTGGAACAACTAAGTCCACCAAGGCAATTGGAGTGGTGGCAACAACAACAATCAAGGCAATTGGGGAAATAACAATAATCAAGGCAATTGGAGTAATCAAGGTAACCAAGGCAATTGGGGAGGCAATAATAAAGGTAATTGGGGTGGCAACAATCAAAGAAATTGGGGAGGCAACAACAATCAAGGGGGTTGGGACAATAATAATCAAGGGAATCGGGGGTTGAGCTTTCAAAGGCCCCCGATGTATAAACAACCAAGAAACCCGCCTCCATATCTTTCACAAGGTTCTAGTTCTTCTACTAATGAAATGGGACAGATTGAAAATATGTTCAAGGAAATGATGGAGAAAAATGCCGACTCCCATGCTCAATTAGCCTCCCACAACACTTCTATCCGCAATTTGGAGGTTCAACTTGGCCAAATATCTCAAGCTTTAAACACTCGCCTAAGGGGGAACTACCTAGTGATATGGTGGTGAACCCTAAGGGTGGGAAAAATATGGGGCATGCAATGGTCGTAACCACACGGAGCGGAAAAGGTGGGGAGGCAAGTGCCTCAAACCAAAGAAGAGTTGTGGATGATGATGTGTCGGTTCAAGAAGAGGTGAGTATTGACATAGATGAAAGTGTAGAGGAGACACAAGAAGAAGTGAACCCGTCTAGGGAACACGTGATTGACATACCAGAATGGGTAGTGCAAAAGGCCAAAGCATCATTGCCAAGGCCTCCTCCTCCATACCCTCAAAGACTCGCAAAGCAAAATAATGAGAACCAATTCAAGAAATTTATTGATATGATGAAGAGTTTGTCCATAAATGTGCCGTTAGTTGAAGCCTTAGAACAAATGCCAGGATATGCCAAGTTCATGAAGAATTTGGTAACAAATAAGATATCAATGAATTGTGAAATGATCAAAATGACACATCAAGTGAGTGCTATTGTGCAATCCATCACTCCGAAATTGGAAGACCCCGACGCCTTCACAATCCCGTGCACTATTGGGAGCGTCAATTTTCCCAAAGCTTTATGTGATTTAGGGGAAAGCATCAACTTGATGCCCTACTTTGTGTTAAAAAATTTGGGAGTTGGCAACCAAGACCCACATCGATGAGGCTACAAATGGCGGATCGGACTATGAAGAGGCCATCAGGGATAATTGATGATGTGTTAGTTTGGGTCGACAAGTTCATCCTTCCAACAGATTTTGTGATCCTTGATTGTGAGGTTGACTACGAGGTGCCTATTATATTGGGGAGACCTTTCCTTGCTACGGGGAAGGCCCTAGTTGATGTGGAAGCCGGTGAGATCACCTTCCGAATGGGTGATGAAAAAGTGGTGTTCCATGTATGCAAATCAATGAGGCAACCAAATAGAAACGAAGTTTGTCCATTCGTGGATCTAGTGACCGAAGTAATTGTTGATGACACAAGTGATGTGATGAATGTTGAGGACACCTTGGAAGCTGTGTTGCTAAATCATGACGAGGATGAGAAGGAAGGCTTTGTGGAATGTGTTAATGCTTTACAAGTAATGGGGTCATATACTTATGAACCCAGAAAATTGTCCTTGGATCTTGAGAACTGGAAGAATCCTCCAACAAAGCCCTCAATCGAGGTGCCTCTTACCTTGGAGTTAAAGCCTTTTCCTTCACACCTCAGGTATGAGTTTCTTGGCCCTTGTTACACTTTACATGTTATTCCTTCCTCGTGCTTAACTAACGTGCAGGTAGACTCTACCTTGGCGGTGCTCCAAAGGAGGAAGAAAGCTATAGGTTGGACATTGGAGGATATTCGGGGTATAAGCCCCGCCTTTTGCATGCACAAGATTATTCTGGAGGAGGATGACAAATCCTCTGTGGAACATCAAATAAGATTGAATGAAGCAATGCAAGAGGTAGTGAAGAAGGAGATCATCAAATGGTTGGATGCTGGGGTTGTTTACCCTATTTTTGATAGCTCGTGGACCTCGCCGGTGCAATATGTCCCAAAGAAAGGGGGCATGACTGTGATAACAACTGAAAAAAATGAATTGATCCCCACAATAACTATCACCGGATGGAGAGTGTGCATGGACTATTGGAATCTCAACAAAGTTACTCGGAAAGACCATTTTCCACTTCCATTTCTTGATCAAATGTTGGATAGGTTGGCCGGTCCTGCTTTTTATTGCTTCCTTGATGGATACTCTGGCTACAATCATATTCTTATTGATCCTGAGGACCAAGAGAAGACCACTTTCTCTTGTCTCTATGGTACTTTCGCATTCTCGCAGATGCCATTTGGGTTATGCAATGCACTGATGACTTTTCAATGGTGTATGATGGCCATTTTCACCAATATGTTGGAGAACTTTCTTGAGGTTTTCATGGCGATTTTTTTGTGGTGAGGAATTCTTTTGAAGAGTGCTTGGACAACTTGGATAAGGTATTGGCAAGATGTGAGGAAACTAACTTGGTTTTGAATTGGAAAAAATGTCACTTCATAGTCGAGGAAGGCATTGTACTCGGTCACAAGATTTCAAAGAATGTATTGAGGTTGATAAATCCAAAATTGAAGTGATATCCAAACTCTCTCCCCCTACATCCGTGAAGGGAGTGAGGATATTTCTAGGTCATGCGGGGTTCTATCGCCGATTCATCAAGTACTTTTCTGAGGTGGTAAACCCCTAGTGCAAACTTTTGGAGAAGGATGAAAAGTTCCATTTGAATGAAGATTGTATGAAGGCATTCTAATTGCTCAAGTATAGGTTGACTACTACTTGTATTATCACCGCACCGAATTGGAGCTTACCTTTTGAGCTCATGTGTGATGCAAGCTATGTGACGGTTGGAGTGGTATTGAGGAAACATATCAACAAGATCTTCCATCCGGTCTACTATGCTAGTAAGACCATGACCAAGGCCCAAGTCAACTATACAGTGACTGAAAATGAGCTCCTTGCCATTGTCATTGCTATGGAGAAGTTCCCCCCGCACTTGATGGTTACAAAGGCGATTGTTCATACTTACCATGCGGCGCTTCGATATTTGATGAGCAATAAAGATTCTAAGGCAAGATTGATGCGGTGGGTACTTCTTTTAAAAGAGTTTGATCTTGAGATTCAAGACCGCAAGGGAGTGAAAACTAAGTGGCTGACCACTTGTCTCGATTGGAAGAGGAGGGGAGGCCACATGATGGCCTTGGTATAAATGATTCATTTCCTGACGAGCAACTTCTATCCATTTCTATGTCCGGGATGCCATGGTTTGTAGACTTGACCAATTATCTTGTGAATGGAATTGTACCGAATGTGTCACGACCCAAACTGAAGGGCCGCGACGGGTGCCTGAGTCCTACTTGTCAAACAACCCTAAACATGCGTCTAAATATGAACCTTGATAACATCTGCTGAATTACGAGAACATTATACATGAATGAAATCTACACAAAAGGCCATACATACATATATGTACAACATACGTAGGACGAGCCGACAAGGATTATATAGACAACTATACATCTCAAAACTGGAAGCCGGCAAGGCCACATACTATCCAACTAGACATACTGTCTACAGACCTCTAATAGAAACATAACCGTATAAAGACGGGTCTGAGCCACGTCATACCCATATATGTCTATATACAAACGTATCGTACCAAAATCAAAAGTAGCTTCGAATCAAGTGGAGCACTCCAACTCTCGCTAATCAGAGATCCTAAGAAGGGGGACCGTCAGTTCGCCTACCTGCACCTGCGGGGATGAAACGCAGCGTCCCCAGGCAAAAGGGACGTCAGTACGAATAATGTACTGAGTATGTAAGGCACTTAAATAAATACATAAGAGACATGGAAGAGATATAGAGTAATTGACTCAACATGTATGTCCGGATAACTCTGTAATAATAAATTACTTTTAGCATCATGCATATGTGTATGAATGTCATGTCATGCATAGGTATATTTTTCATAACATCATCAGCCTTTGAGGGTATCCCATCATATCATATCGGTCACTGTGGGCAAAATCATTATCGTATACCAGCTGATCAGGTGGTGGTGCATATATAACACCATAACCTTTTCCATATCCCATATACATATATATACATACATATATACGCTTATATAACATCGTTTGAATATACATACATATATACTCATATATAACGCCGTTTGAACCATATTTCAGCCCACATGGGCAACATCATCATCATATGCCAGCTGATCAGGTGGTGGTGCGTATATAACGCCGTAACCTTTTACCCTATCCCATATGTATATATTTACATATTATACGCATATATAACGCCATCTGGTCATGGGTCAATGTGCATATGTAAATGCATGAAATGCATATGAAATACGTTAATAAAATCTCTCGGTACGTCATAAGGCCATTATGCCTCTGATTAATATCATGAAATAAACTTTACCAACTTACATATTTTCGAGGCCCATGAACAAATGATAAATAATATGACACATGGGAGAATAAGAATATACACATCTCTAGCATTTTTATGAATAGAGTAATTTATGGAAGTTGTGTATTTGCTCGTTTCTTCAGTATAATTTGGACCATGCCAAAAGAAAGAAGGGATAGCCTTAACATACCTGAGACGATTCAAATATCTAGAAATCAACCTATATCGAATTATCTGCTTCAGGATTCATTTATAATTATTGTATTCAGACCTTGATTAGCTTGTTGTGTTGAATTCTTGAGGGACTCCAGTGCTTTGAGGTTGATTCATATTTTGTATAATATGAGAGTCATCCCAATGATATAAACTCGGCAGTTTATATATCTCAAAATTATTGTCTCAAATTGATAATAAATGGCCGAACCTTAGTCAGCACAAGCAACAAGAAAGATCAATTTTTTTGAGATTGATCTTCAGAACTCAAAGTTCAAGTAAGAGAATGTACTTTAATGACCGGATGTTCCTACTATTGTTTATTCATTTTGATTATTTTTCTCCTAAGGTGATTTGATGTTAATCATGGATGTGGTCTGTCCATCAAGATAAATCTCAATCAAATTATTATGACTCATGTAATGTGTATATGAGTCACCTAATACATTTGCATGTGGCTGCCACGTGGGGTGGGGAAAATTGTTAATTTTTTATCCACTTATTAGTTAATTAGGTAATATCCCGTTACCCGTAATTAACCAACTACACGTATAATTAAGAATTATTTCCACTTACTTAAAATATTACTCACTTTTCACATACCTTACTATCATGGCCATGTGGTACCTTGTATGGTACTAGTCCATAATTATCGGGTATTATCGATCGACCCGTATTTCATTCCCAATTGTCCATTTTCAACGAAACTCATTTTCTTTAATCTGTGTACCCCTTTATCCTTAATAACACTTATTTATCTTTTTCTTAATAAAAAAAAACGTAAATACGTTAACGTCAAAATGATCTCATTCCCGAGTCCACGTCGGCTAACTGAAGACGAAACTTTTAACGTACGTAAACGCGAGATGTAACAGAATGAGTTGTCTTCAAACCAAAGGAAGAAGATCAAACAGGATTGCCTTGAATACTATTGGGATGAGCCCTATCTCTTCCGAATTTGTATCAATGGTGTGATCCGAAAATGTGTACCGGAAGAAGAACAATTTGGAATTCTTGAGGCTTGACACTCTTCTCCATATGGTGGTCACCACGGTGGAGTAAGAACAGCTACAAAGGTGTTAAGTTGTGGATTCTATTGGCATACTCTTTACAAGGACGCTAGAAATCTTGTCAAGCATTGTGATGAATGCCAAAGGGCCGATGGTATTTCCAAGAAAAATGAGATGCCCCTCACCACCATCTTGGAGATTGACATTTTTGATGTGTGGGGTATTGATTTCATAGGTCCGTTCGTGAGCTCATGTGGGAACACTTATAAACTGGGAGCTGTGGATTACGTGTCAAAGTGGGTTGAAACCGTGGCGTTCCCAACAATGAAGCTCGGAGCATGGTAGCATTCTTGAAAAAGAACATATTCACAAGGTTTGGTACTCCAAGGGCCATTACTAGTGATGGGGGATCGTACTTTTGCAACAAAGCTTTTGATACTTTACTCTCCAAGTATGGTGTCACTCATAAAGTGTCGACCCCCTATCATCCTCAAGCAAGTGGAAAGGTTGAAGTCTCCAACCGGGAGATCAAGAGTATTTTGTCAAAGACGGTGAATGCCAACCGGACAGATTGAAATTTGATGATGCTTTTTAGGCTTATAGGACAGCTTACAAAACACCAATTGGTATTTCTCCGTACCGGATAGTGTTCGGGTAAGCTTATCATCTACCGGTGGAACTTGAGCACAAGGATGTGTGGGCATTGAAGAAGCTTAATTTTGAGTGGGATGTCACAGCCAAATTAAGGGTGGGACAATTGAATGAGCTTGATGAGTTCCGATTCCATGCATATTCAAGTTCGTCCTCGTATAAGGACAAGATGAAGTATCTCCATGACAAGTATATCTGGAATAAAGAATTCAAAGAAGGCGATCTTGTGCTATTGTTCAATTCTCAGTTGTAGATGTTTCCGGGAAAGTTGAAATCCAAGTGGAGTGGCCCATTTGAAGTTGTCCATGTGATACCCTTTGGTGCTCTAGATCTGAAAAATAAGAATGATGAGGTGTTTAGAGTCAATGGGCACCGAGTGAAACATTATCTTGGCAAGGTTGATGATGGCCACGTTGTGGCATTGCTTCATTGCTTCATTTCAAATGATTGGTAATCTGCGTCGTTCCGCAACGTTAAATCAGGCGCTTCATGGGAGGCAACCCATGTGTCTGTTTTTCTTTTTCTTGATTTTCTTATTTAGATTAGGTAGGCTTTGTTTTGTGCTAATTAGTTTTGAAGTATATTCAGGAATGGGTGTGCATTGTAGGGATTGTGCAAGAAAAATTAGCCAAGTGTCACAAAAGTGCGGACCGCACCAGAATTATGCTGACTGCACTATCACTCTGCGGCCATACAGTTCTGTGTGCGGTCGCACAACTGGAAGACCAAAAGTGCATGATCTCTGAAGTTTGGCCTGTCAAATTTGTTAACAAATTGCGGTCAAACACAAAATTGTGCGGCCGCACCCACTTTTGTGCGGACCACAGAAATTCTTCATAGGTCAGGTAAAGAGTGTGACCGTACTCAAAAATTGTGTGGCCACACTCAGGTAATTTTTGCATCGAGTGGTCAACCTATAAATAGGACCTCCATGCACTATTCACACATTTCCCTCTCTGAGCTCCGAAACCCTAAGCAAACATAGTGCATATTTCACTAGATTTCAAACTTCAAGTATTCCATCTGTGTAGATTCTCACCTGCATCCCTCATTACTGGTATGTTCGTTACATCTTTAGATTTTTTCATTCTTTTCTTAATTTTGTTCTTTTGTCTAGGGTTAATTTCATGCCTAAAAATATCAATAGTTAGTCAATTTTTGCTTAGAATCATGTGGGTAGTGCCTAAAATTATAATTGGGGCCTGGGTAAATAACTAATCATGTTTAATTGCTCAAATCTTGGCTTATCTGTGAAAAAACTGCATGAAATGAAAGTCAGTGCCCGTAATTTTTAAATTGTGCGGCCGCACACATTTTTGTACGGTCCGCATAAGTGAGAGTAGGGTAAAATTTGGTGTTTGATTTGTGCGGATGCACCCACAATTATGCGGTCCGCAGTGTAATTGTGCGGTTCACACTAAAATTATGCGGTCCGCACTGCTGAATGATTAGAGAACCCAGTAGTCTGAACCTGGGGCTGTGCGACTGCACTAAAATTATACGGTCCGCACTTTTGGTTGTGCAAACGCACAGTGAAATTTTACGGTCCGCACTTGATTGTCTGCGTCCTAACTCATTTTTGTGCGGTCCGCACCGCCTCTTTTGAGTCTGTTTTACTGCAACTTTTTAACATGCATCTGTATACACTATGAGCTTCCATTCTAACTGACTCCTATTACTATGTGTTGCAGACAATGGTTAGGTCTCGTGGCAGAGGCGATGCACCAAAAGGGAGGGGTGATCCCTCCCGGGGCCGAGGCCAAGGTCGAGGCAAGAGTAACCTACCACTTGCTATTCAGATAGCCATAAGCAAGAAGGCAACTGCCAACAAAGTTCCTGAATCCTCTGACACTAGTGAATATGCCCCGTCTAGGGAAGCCTCCGAGGGTCACTCTATGGAGGTCCTTCATGAACCCCAATCCAATCCACCACAACCCACTAGGCCCTATCAATTACGCAATGAGCCTACAAACAGCTCTTCTGCTGGTTCTGACGCAGAAAGCCAGGGTTCCGTGCCCTCCTCTTCACCTTCTCCTACCGCACCAATCAATGTAGATGATTATGATGATGATTTCCCATATGATGGGAGAGGAGGTGACACTCTAGTGGGTGGCCTTGAGAGGTCAAGGATAAGAGAGATGTGGGAATATCGATTTGTCAGCCTAACTGCCTTCAACAGGTTTAGAGAATGGTGGTCCTAGAGATGGCTCACACTTGAACGACAGTTTTTGATGAAGAACTTGGACATGCACAACCCAAATGTCCTCAGACAGTTCCAGGAGCGAAAGGGATGGAAATGGTTCACCCAAAGTGTCCTTGACGCAAATGAGCACTTGGTCAAAGAATTTTATGCCAATGTGGCTCACATAAAGAAGGGTACTAAGGTGACAAAGGCACGGAATATGAAAATCAGGTTTGACTCCTGTACTTTGAATTCATGTGTGGGATTTGAAGAGGTGGAGGCAGTCGAATACTTGGAAAAGCTGGCTTTGGGTGATGCTGCTCGGTCGTGGTTAGCAAAAATTCTGGCAGCTCGAGGACCACCACCTTCGTGGCTCACAGCAGGGGTCCCCATAATTCGGGCCACCCTAAATTTTGAAGCCAAAGAGTGGCAGACATTCGTATGCAGCCATATTGAACCGTTCTTGAATGAGAACAACCTTCCCCTTCCTCGAGCAGTACTGGTGGCTTCAATTATGGCTGGGTATCCAATAAATGTGGGGGCCATCATGTCCACCAACATCACATTAGCTGTCCAGAAGGATGAGAGATCATATCCATACCCGAACTTCCTCACTGAGTACTTCAATGATCAAAAGGTGGAGTCGAGGCAGTATGATACAAAAGTAAAGGCCAAGAAGCCTTTATCATGGTACCGCATACAGGATGCTGACAACCCGAAGTTCAAGGGTAAGGCAACTATTTCTACTGGCCAGTTTGAGGAGCCAAGGGTAGTAGTTACTGATTCAGCTGCTGAGCCTTCCACAGTTGTTGTGCCTTCTACAACAGCCATGCCACCACCTTATTCGTCTAGATCATCAGCTCCATTATCAGTACCATCTTTCTCTATTTATCCACAGACTGCGCTGCGAGACCCAGACATTGGCAAGTCTCAACAACTGGATGTAGGCGGCTACTTCAAAGCTGTCTGACATATCCAGTGTTGTTGCAGTATAGTCATCTGCCCCAACAGCCCCATAGGTACCTCTGTCAGTGGAGGAAACTTTGAAGAAGATTCTGGACAACCAAAAGACCGTTATGGAGACTCTGGTGGAACATGGGGAGGTCATTGAGGAGTTGGGGAAGCAAACAAAGAATATGCGGAAGTCTCAGGCATCAAAGAAATTAGTGGAGAGGTTGAGACAAAAGGTTTCCAAGATTGCATCTGCCGGAGATCTACCATTGGACCTGCTTTGGAGACAGCAGCCCCAGTAGTATAGACAGCACCAGAGGCAGCAGCCGGCCAATCTGATGAGCCGGATGCTACTGCCCATACCGCTGAGGAGATGATCCAGATGCTCAGCAACCTTGTTGTCCCTCAGCCAGGTGATGATGAGATACAACTAGAAGAGACTGAGGGTGATGAGGATGCCATGTAAACTGAGGGTGGAGATGCCATGCAGACTAAGACCGATTAGGGAGTTCTCTTAACTCTCTACCCTTCCCTGTTATTATTTTTGTTAAGCATTGAGGACAATGCTTATTTTCATTTGGGGGTGGTCTATTTTGATTAATTGACATTGATATTGGCCTGTAATAACTCTTACACTATTTTTTTCTTTCATCTTTATTTTCCATTTGGTATGTATATATTCTTCCCTTTCGTTTGATGTATATATTCATTTTACTTTGGTTTGTATATTCGTTTATCTTACTTTCTGTAGCTTCTTTAGTTTGTCTTTTTTAGTAGTATAACTTCTTATTTACTTTAGTAGTTTCTTTTGGATTTTCTAGTTTCTTTTTACGTTTGAGTGATCAATAAGCCTTTTATTTTCTTAATGCCGTGGTTCTTTCCAAAGGTGGATTTTGTGTGAACCGGGTGGCTCTTCTCAATGATGAATGTTGTGACACCCTTCTTAAGGGATTGAGTCCGTTTTCTTTTCTTGTTTAGGCAAAAATAGTAGTAATGAATAAAAGGGTCGATCATGTTTCACTTGGTACCAACATACTTAACTATGCGCTTATGGTTAAAAACAAGTTTTTGTAAAGAAATAGCACTAGTTAGTGACCTTGTGAATCTTGTGTTGACTTAGGTAATCATCGGGTGGCTTAGTTGAACCATTAGCGATTTTCAATCTTGAATACGGTTGTTGTGGGCCCTTGACTCCTTTATCTTTAACAATCCGGTTGTGTTAGAGGTGAGGTATTTTGTTACAAGTCCAAGTACCCGTGCATATGGTCTAGAACTTGCCCGAATGTGTTTCTAGGCGAAATTCTAAGTTAGCTTGGCTTGAGAAGTGATTGTAGGCTCTCCTTGGCCCGTTTTTAAACCTTCCATGACCAACCAATGATATCATCCTTAGTAAATACTTTTGATCCTAAAGCCTTTCTATTTAATAATTATATTACAAGCCTTTAACCGTTTTATAGTGACTCTCTCTTGGCACCCGACTTTTCTTTAGTACTCATGTGAATCAAATGGCAAAAACATAAGTTTGGGGGAGAGACGAGGAGTTTAAATATAGTTTCAAGGAAAAAAAATACAAAATAAATGAAGAAGAGGAAAAAGCAAAGAAAAAGAAAGGAAGAACAAAGAAAAACACAAAAAGAAAGAGAATAATGTGAAAGGGTTGAAAAGATGCAAAAGAAAGCAAAAGTGCAATGCATGGAGAAAGCAAAGAAGTAGATTGTGAATAACATGACAAAGAAGAGTGATGTCAAGTCTCTCTAACCCCCCTAAGGGAAAATAAAATGACTCAAAGAGTCGGCAAAACATGAGCCAACAAGAGAATATGAAGTGCTAAAGGAAAGATGAACCGTTTCCAATCCGATATGACCCTCCTTTATCCAAAAGCCTCCGTTACATGCCGAAAAATCCCTACATGATTTCAATCCAAGAAAGCTTTCATTAGTGGTGATCCATATGAGGGGCAAGCATATGGTACTTAGAGCCGGGCTTGTGATATTATTTTGAGAGTGATGAGCGAATCTTCCTCAAGTCATTGTTTTGAATTCTTCATTCGTGAGTGAGATGAGCTTCCGGAGAGTATATGAGGAGTACTTTGGGATCCACAACGACTTGCATGAAAGTGCGAGTTTCCTTGATGAACAAAGTTAAGCCTTGATGCTCAAGTGTCACATTAGATCCATTTGTGCTTCAATTTTCAAATCATAGGCTTGATAATGATTAATGAGCGTGTGGATAATTGTTGGTCCCAATTGATTTGTGTTTGACTCAACTTAGGCTAGCTGAAATATCTATTTTTCTAATGGAGGTGGGAATTGCTTTAATTACTTGAGGACAAGCAAAAGCTTAAGTTTGGGGGAGTTGATAAATAGGGATTTTGACTGCTTATTTGCTCTCTTTTACTTGTGTTTTAGCTCAAAAATGCTTAAAGATATCCCAAGAACTAATGAACTGAGATTTCTTGCAGGATTATTGGGAAATGAGCCAAAGAAGTGAAAATCAACTAAAAAATGAGTCAAAGTTAGACAAGGACCAAAACAAGGCAAAATTGCTTACAATATGGAACACACAATACTGTGTGCGACCGCAAACAATGAAGGAACACTATCAAAATTAGATTCAGAGTATGCAGACCGCATAATATTGGAGCGGCCGCAGAAGGAAGATTCAGGGAGTTGGAATTATGGGAAATTGAAGGTATGCAAACCGCACCATTATTGTGGGGCCGCAAGAGCCAAAGTGCAGCCACACTCACTAATATGCGGACCGCTGAAGAAGAGAATCAGAGAGTTTTGAAGTAAAGATGTGCGGACCGCACGATTATTGTGCGGACACAGAAGCCAGTGAGCGGCTGCACTCACAAATCTGCGGTCAGCAGAAGCAAGTCCAAGTCCTAGCCCAGGTCAAGTGTGTGGCCGCACTCAGAAATGTGCGGTCCGCACAACTAGATGAAGTGCGGTCGCATCCCACTTTTATGCGACCACAGAAGGCCCAATTGACCAGTCAAGCTCAGAGTGCGGACCACACTCAGAATTATGCGGCAGCACGGGCAGGGGCATTTTTGTCATATATTTTCAGCTTAGTATAAATATGACTTTGTCATTTTTAGGTTAAAGTTTTGTTTGAGGGAGAGCAGCTGAGCCATTTTCTTTACGGCTTTAAGTAATTTTGTACGAGATTTATCTCCAAACATTAGATTTTCTTCCCATAATTAATTATTATGGATTCTATCTTAATTTCTTCTTTAATTTCTGCATTTTTCATGAGTAGATAAATTTCTAGCTAGGGTTATGACCCAACCCTAGTGTGGGTATTTAATGGGTGTTTGATTTAGGGCTTGTTTGTGATTGGGTTAGTGATATTTAGCCTAGTTCTTGCTTGAATTCAAGAATTAATGGTTGCAAATATTGATTCATGCCTAATTGACTTAGTCTCTACTTGAGAAAGAGAGACTAAGTCTAGGAAAACTTGGCTAACAATAATTTGGGGCGAACTCAAGGAATTGATATCCCCAATTAAAGGGTTGAATCTAGAGATAGTAAGACCCGTCTTGAGCATTTATCACTTGTTTTGTGCAATACCCATTTGGACTTGAGAAAGCTAAATTTGGCAAAAGCACTCAAACTACCAAGAGGTATAGAGTGAGTATTCGAGTGTGATGGCTATATTACAACCCCGACCAATCAAACTCGCCCTAGAGTTTACAACCCATTAGGTAACCACCTATGTGGAAGTCACGACCCTAGATCCTTTTATCATTTGAAAAACAACAAAACAAAATTATTGTCTCTTAGTTTTATAATTGCAAACAATAGAATAAATTAGAAGTAAAACAACAATGAAGAATGTGGAAGAGCAATTTAAGACAAATCATACAATCAAACTAGATATACACCTAATCCCTATTCTAACTCCCCGTGGATTTGATCCCGACCTACGTCGGGTTTATTATTGCATTGACCGCCTCACTACCTAATGGTGGTGTGGGTTTGGCCGAGACCAGTGACCTGGTGAAGTTTTCAGCTGATCAACAAGTTGGGATTACTCATGTTGACCTAATATATGATACAGTGAGGTTACCAGATCAAACAACTGCAATTAGCATGCCTAAAGGCAATGGAATAGTAACTTCTGGGTGTCAATCAACAGGAAACCCTACCTTGGGTGATGTGTATTCTATGAAATTCAAGGCAATCCAGGAGGCTATGAAGGCAAAGTAATTGAATAATGGGGTATTGAAATATTCTACAAATAGGTCTAATGAACAAGCTATTGTTCCTATGGCAAGTCGAATGGAATCTGGGCAAAGCAACAATGTTGTGCAAATAGCTGCTCCAGTTGTTGATGATCTTGGGCTCTTAGCTAGGAAAACTTCCAGTGTTACAAGTGGAATTTTGGATAAAGGAATAACAACCAATAATATGGGTTATAAGGAGCTGGAATTATAGCCAAAAATCATGAACCAAATCATTTAGACCTACAAGAGGTTGATGATGAACAAGATGAAGAGGAAGACTTGGAGGAAGACATAGAGGAGGAATATACAACTGCTAACTTTAAACAAGCAGCAAGAGATGGTGATATATCTCCCGAGAGTGTGGACAAGAAGAAATCAATTGGGAAACCTACAAGGAGACAAAAGAAATACATCAAAGACAACGTACCTTTAAGGGTGCAACCAAAGAAAAGTATGATGTCTAATTCCAAATAATCTTATGGATAATGTTGTAGTTTGGAATGTGAGATCGATAAACACATAAAAAGATTTCAATAGGTTTCTTAACCTACATATAAAGTACAATTTTTACTTGATCGGATTGATGGAACCTTGACAAGACATCAATAAGCTGGAAGAGTATAGAAGGAAGTTCGGGATTCATTCTGCTTATGCTAATGTGAATGGAAAGATATGGATATTTGTTGATGAAGATATTGATGTTGAAATAGTGATGAATATGGAACAACAAATGACATTGAAGCTGCTTCATAGAAATCTAAATAAGGAGTTATATGTGACACTAGTTTATGCCAAATGTGATTCTATTGAAAGAATTGAACTTTGGGATTCAATGTATCACTTAGCCTCAGATATGGAATCTCCTTCACTTGTTGGAGGAGATTTCAATGTGATTCTATCTGAGGAAGAGAAATATAGGGCCCGACCTGTGTACCTAAGTGACGTTGAAGACTTTGCACATTGTGTGGACACATGTGCATTATATGATCTTGGATTCAAACGGAGCCTGTATACTTGGTGGAATGGGAGGTCTGACATTGATTGCATCTTTAACAGTCTTGATAGGTTATTTGCAAACCAACAATTCTTAGATTTATTCCCAGCATTAGAGGTCAAACACTTGATCAAGTATGGTCCAAANACTTGTCCTTCCTTGAATTAAGACTTGAATGAAGCAGAAACCCGGGGGAAATCTCAATAAAAAGAGTCTCGGTTCACTCTTCACCATAGTAGTGTCGCATAAAAAGCGGCTCCTTCCCTTCGCTATAAGCAGAGTTCCCAAGTTGGGGAGTACAGGTCCCAGGTCTTTCCTTTCCTCTATGGCAGGAAGTCCCTCCAGCTTGTCTGGTTAACCGGGCTACCTATTCAAAGATGAACTAATTGCCTTTGGTTTCTTCTAATGGCAGGCCTGTGCCTCCTCTATTCCTGCTTTCCGGGGTACCTCTTCATCTAGTATCAGACGATTCGTTAGACGATTCTATTGATTTCTTCTCGGTGCAAAACAAAGGTTTGGAACCCTAGGAATCTTTCTCGTGAACAAAGAAGAGCGACAGGGTTCAGTTCAGATTTGACTGTTTGCAGCATGAGAGTAGATTCCCCAAAATGCCCCTCTCCTGTTGTCTTGCAACATTGACATTGTCCAAGTTAAGAAACCATTTAAGTTTTTAAAATTTTGGACCAAGTATGAGACTTTTCTGAAGGGGGTGAAGGGGAATTGGTAGCTGAGTCCATGGGGAACCCATTTATCTTATTCCAAAGTAAGTTGAAAAAGGTGAAGACTGCACTTGCAGCTTGGAACAAGGAGACATTTGTAGATATTTTCAAACAAATTGCAGCATTGGAGGATTTTATTAAGGTACATGATATTTAGTTTGAATTGAATCCAACAGCTCAGAATAGAGCTAAGTTACACAAAGTAGAAACTGACCTTACAAGATATTACCATCTTGAAGAAGAATTTTGGAGACAAAAGGTTGGAATGCAGTGGTTTAAGGATAGTGATAGGAACACTAAGTTCTTTCATGCTAATGTGAGAGGAAAGAGGAAAAGACTGTAGGTGTCCAGTATCTTGGACAAAATGACAACTGGCTTGTATCACAAGAAGATATATCAAGGGAGACAGTAGAGTTTTTCCAGGCTCAGTTCACAGAAGAAAGAATTCCTACTAAATTTGATACAGTTAGACCTCTCTATAACAGCATCCCTATATAAAAACGCTTCACTATAAAAGCCAAGTTTTTCCAGAAAATTTCATGTTATGTTATAATATATGTTCTTTATAACAACACTTCGATATAACATCCAAAATATTTGGAACAAAACTATTATATAGAGGTCTGACTGTATTATTCAGCATGTTCCTGGGATGGTCTCAAGATCAGAATGCAAAGTTGTGGGATCAACCAACCATGGAAGAGGTTAAGGCAGCAGTTTTTGGATTGAATGGGGATAGTGCAAGTGGTTCAGATGGATTCACTGGCCAGTTTTATCAAGCTAGCTGGGAGGTTGTATGTGATGAGGTGCTAAATATGGTTAGAGACTTCTTTGGTGGTGCAGAACTACCTAAGTTCATAACTCACACAAACCTTGTGTTGCTTCCAAAGAAGAATAATGTTGCTACATTTTCAGACATGGGGCCAATCAGTTTGAGCAATTTGTCCTACAAGATCATATCTAGAGTGATCCATGAAAAGTTAGTTGAGCTTCTGCCTTCTTTCATTTCTCCTAATCAGGTAGGTTTTGTCAAAGGAAGAAGCATTGTGGAGAATATCTTGTTAACTCAAGAGATCATCAAAGACATTAGATTGAGAGGGAAGCCATCTAATGTAGTTATTAAATTGGACATGGAAAAAACTTACGATAGAGTCTCATGGCTATTCTTAACGAAGGTATTGAGGAAGATGGGATTTGGTGAGATTTTCATTGATATGATATTCAGACTAGTCTCCAACAACTGGTACTCAGTGCTGCTTAATGGGCAGGCCAATGGTTTCTTCAAATCATCTAGAGATGTTAAACAAGGGGATCCACTTTCTCCTACATTGTTTATTCTAGCTGCTGAAGTGCTTGGGAGAGCATCAGATGCATTGTTTGACAATCCATATTTCATAGGCTCTGGAATGCCAAAGTGGAGTCAAAACATTAACTACCTTTCATAAGCTTGTAACACCCCAGACTTTAGACAGAGTCCCACATCAGCAAAATATAAGAGGGATGTTGGGTATATAATTTAACAATCCTTACACCCTAGTGATGTGTTTTAAACCTGTGAGGGACTAGGCCCAGAGCGGACAATATCACTAAAGGGCTGGGCTGTTATAGATGGTATCAGAGCCACTCTTGTGTCATTATTGCCGATGGTGGGTCAGAGTTCAACCGAGTTTAGTCAAATCTTGGTTAGGCGGGGCAAACCTTAATGCTGAGTCTAGGCAAATCCCATGTGGTGGGGAAAACCTCAGTGAGGACGCTAAGTCCACAAGGGGGGGGAGTATGTAACACCCCAGACTTTAGAAAGAGTCCCACATCGGCAAAACACAATAGGGATGCTGGGTATATAAGTTAACAAGTCTTAGACCCTAGTGACACATTTTAAATTGAGGGACTAGGCCCAGAGCAGACAATATCATTAGCGGGCTAGGTTGTTACAATGTTGATGATACTATTATTTTATGTTCCTATAACTATGGGGCAATGCAGCTTATCATGAATGTGTTAGAGGAATATGAGGAAGCTTCAGGACAGAAAATCAACAAGGAAAAGTCTTCCTTTTATATGCATGAAGGAGCCCAAGCAGATGAAGTAAACATTGTCCACTTGATTATTGAATTCCAAAGACACTCATTCCTATTTACATACTTGGGTTGTCCTATATTCTACAACAGGAGGAGGAAAGACTTTTATAAGAATATCATCTTCAAAGTACAAGAGAGGTTATCATCATGGAAGGGAAAGCTACTATCAATTGGTGGTCGAGCAGTTCTGATCTCACATCTGTTGGAGAGTATGCCAATTCATCTCTTGTCAGATGTGAGTCCACCATCATATGTGATCAACCAATTACACAAGATGTTTTCTAGGTTTTACTGGAGCAATTCAGGCAATGGAAAGGCAAGACATTGGTCTTCATGGGACAACTTATGTCTTCCTAAAAGTGAGGGAGGTATGAGTTTCATATCCTTACATGATGTGTCTAAGGCTCTGTTTGCCAAGCTTTGGTGGAACTATAGAATAAAAGACTCATTGTGGTCTACATTTATGAGAAATAAGTACTGCAAGAAGATCAATGAGATGTTAGTACCTTGTATACACGGATCTCATGTATGGAGAAAAATATTGCAAATGAGAGATGAGGTGGAGCATCAAGTGTGGTGGAAATTTAAGAATGGAAACTCCTATATCTTGTATGACAATTGGACTAGACTTGGAGCTCTTTACATGCTTCAGGTCTAGATCATTGGTGTGATGAAATTATAAAGCATGTTGAGGAAGTGGTTGAAAATGGGGCATTGATTGAAGTACTACTAATGGAAATTACTACCTGATGAGCTAGTTGGCCATATTCTGGAGACAATCACACTACCTTCAGATCTTTCAATGAAAGATAGGCCTTGGTGGAAGCTGGAAACAAAGGGACATTTTACAGTGAAGTCTACTTGGCTATATATAAGGAAGTGAAGAGAAGAAAGCAAGCTATACAAATTCTTTTGGATAAAAGGGTTGCCTTTCAAGATAAGTTTCTTCATGTGGAGATTATGGAAGGCAAAGTTACCATTGGATGATTGGTTTCTAAGGCTAGGATATTTTAGAACATCAAGGTGTTGGTGCTGTAGGTGTCCTAAAGAACAAACACTGCCTCATGTGTTTCTGACATCACTAGCTGCAAGATATGTTTGGAATTATTATGGTGCACCTGCAGTGATTAGAACAAGTGGGAAGCAACTTGTACAAGTGATAAATGAATAGTGGATCAAACATGTTAATATAAGTTTGAAGGCAGTATATCAAGCTATGCCAAGTTTGATTGTTTGGCAGTTGTGAAAGAAGAGATAATATGGAATGCATGGGAAGAGTGTGTCCATAAATAGATTGATCTTTAAAATCTCAACCTCAATCCAAATACTGCTCAAAGTGAAAAGATCATGCTTTAAGGGTGTTACTGCAAACTGGGCAGAATTGCATGGGAAGCTATCACAACATATTCCTAAATTGAGGTATACTAAGGTGTTGTAGGAAGTATTTCCTGTGGGGTGGATAAAATGCAATACTGATGGGGCATGTAGAGGTGTCAATGGAGGAGCATTATATGGCTTCTGTATAAGGGATGGAATAGGAGAAATTATTTATGCACATGCAGATGCAATTGAGAATGTAACTAATAATGTAGCTGAGGCATATGCTATTCTGGAGGATCTAAGGTACATAACTCAAATACAATTTTCTCCATGCATAATTGAAACTGGCTCTTTACTTATGAAGAGAGTGCTAGATGAAGTTTGGGGATCACCTTAGAGCATTGCTAATTAAGTGGATGAAATCAAAACACTACTGCCTAAGGGTGCTTGTCAGATATTTCATGTGTTAAGGGAAGGTAACAAGTTAGCTGATCACTTAGTTAATTTGATACTAGATCAGTAGCACACTGTAAAAGTGCATTCTTTTTGGGAATTAGACACACAAGGGAGAAGAATATTGAATAATGACAAGCTTCAAATACCCTATATAAGGGTAAGAACTGCCAAACCAAGTGGTACATGATGATAAACGTAGAAGATAGGAAAAATGAGGGCGAGAACCTTGTAGTTAAGAGGAGGAGGAGCATGTATTATGAAGGAATGAAGAAAACTATAGGGGATGGAGATCACACTACACTTCCAACTCAAATCATTAGGGAGGATACAAGGAAGGAGTTTTTATCTATCATGTTTGTTCATTTTGCAGGTACTTTGGAGAGGGCTTGGTTCTATGTTTTGGCCAAAACTATTAGGGTGGTATTAGTATCTTCGACACTCATTCACTATATGTGCAACCACTGCATAGGCCAGTCCAAAAATATACTCACCAAGGGAAAGAGAAGACTGCACATTAGCTTTTACATCTGGATACACTTACATATCCAGTATGGTGGAACCGGGGATGACTACACTATAAAATACAAACTTATTTGTATCTATTACTCCTTGAGGATCACAAAAGAGTATATCAGTAGAGGAAACCATGCTACAATGGCCAGTGTCACGCGTAAGAAAGCTCTTCTGCCCAGATTAGACATGCTTGACAATGGGAGTTTACATCTGTGTACGGGTCATTAATCGTCTTGTATGGAAGAGAATAAAACAAGGTAAGATAAATTGAACAAAATATGAATAAGATAATTTGGAAAAAAAGGAGTAAAATTTGGTGACTACATTCTACACCAAAACTTTATTTGAGATTTTTACATGTTAGAACTCTTATTAAAAAATATTTATACGAATAATAGTACTTTAGCTTTATTCCAAAAGTAATATATTCATTTACCTTTATAGCATTTTTAAAGATTATTTACCTCATTTATTGGCCTTCAATTTCTTAAACATAAACCGTTCAACACAAACTCACAATTTCAGGGATTATTTTTGAGCAATATTAATCTATTTATAATTCTCTATCATTATTAATCAGAGTTTTCTAAACTCACATTTTTCTATGAAAATTTTCTTCTTATTAATAGTTGCTCTTAAAATCACATATTTCATTATTCTCTCAAACAGAAATGCATTAATACAAGCATATCTTTTATGTATATAGTATATATTTGACGCATAATTCTTTACATATTTGGTGTATGTATTATGTATATTTAATGAAATTTGATATATTTTATGTATATTTGTCATATAAAATATATGCTTTATATACGCGAGGAATACTTATTTATTATTCAATATCCATTTTGTGTACAAACAGTACCAAAATTTAATATTTGTATGCTTATATATACCATTGTTATTCTTAATCTATAAATATAAGATAAAATAAATTTTAAATATAATATAATATAATATAAATAATATTGAAATAATTACAAGAAAGTACCTGTGACATCACACCATAACAAAAAATGGCTCATGTTTTTAAGTTTTACCCAACTTAGCTCATATTGTACATATTTTGAAAGCACTACCAAATTCAAAACATGTGTTCTTACAACCATTTCTTCTAAAAGCTATGGAGTTAACATTGTATCCTCACAACCATTGCTTTTACTATTTCTTTTTCTCACATCTTCTACATATGCTTCAAGAGGCTGTGTATTTTCTGCTTCCCCCCCTGTGTCACCTGGTTGCAATGTAAGAAAATTGAAGAGTAGAAGTCCACCATTAAAGGCTATTCAAAGCTTTGCTTTCGAAATAGGATTTTTTGAGATTGTTAGTTGTTTGGATTATGTGGTGTTCTAATTGATTGAAAACATCAAAAGGAGTTCAAAATTTAAATTTGAAGTGATTTGGAGTAGATTTGAACAAGATTTGAGCTAAATTTCAGAAAAGACGCAAAGAAGAAGACGAAGTCAGTTTTTTGTATAATTATGTATAATCTTGTATAATAGTGTGTTTGAGTGTATAAACACATCTTATACACTTTTATACACCTTTATACAAGCGTCTATAGACGAATTTCTTCCACGATTTTCATTTGCAATTCTTGTTCAAAACCAATCCAAATCTCCATTAAATAACTTCAAATTTTATATACAACCTCCTTATATCATTTCTAACAAGTCTAAATAACACCCACTCCAAATTTCTCACAAAATCAAATTCAAAATTTAAACCCACATATTAAAACTTGTTAAAAATCTAATTTTCACCACCCAAATGGATTTGGTTTGTTGAACTAATATTTAGTCACAGTTACTGATTCGAAAATTAACTTAAAAGCTTGAGCAATCTTTTTTAAAAATTAAATAGTAATTTCGAAAACCTATTGGAGTTGGATATTGAATCTTAACCTATTATTTTTGGGCTAGTTGGTTGTAAATTGAAATATGAGCTATAAAATTAAAAAGTAGGGAACCCAATTGTTCTTATGTGAAAATTTTCCAATAATATTAAATAATCTTTTTATCGAACTAAATTCTTTTTGTGACAGAAGATTCTCGCTCAAAAAATGGGATACTATGTCTACAGGGAGGAAGAAATTATTTATGATTAAAATTATCCTCCTAATACGCTTCCATTCATATGTTCTTATTTTTAGGAGTACTTATTCTTAGGAAATTGAATCGCTTTGTTTTTTGGGAATTGAATTCTTTGATTTTTTATCAAACGTGATTATTAATCCAAATGTATAGATTTCTACTAAGAAATATATTTATTTAGTTGTCGTATCATGTAAAATACCTTCATAGGTTTTTGAAACTATTTCTTAAACATTGCCAATTAATTTATTTTGGACCGACGGAGGTACTATTAACTTGAAATCGTGCAGTTTGGGGTCTCTATTCTCCAGGCCCATTTTTGTCATTGAAGAAAAGAGCCCGAATAAATAGCCACACAGCGAAACGAGTCAGGGTCGGGTCTGCATCGAAAGTAATGCAGCAATAGTCACTTTTAAGCCCGCTATTAAAATATAGAAAAAATGATCTCCCAACCACTTAAACTTGCACTAATTTTTCAAGCTGGTAAACAAACTTACGAGTTTCCCATTTTGACACTTATACTTTACAAAATAATTACTAATAAGTGTCTTTGATCGTTGATCATGCCTATATTGAGGCAATACAACTGACATGGCTAAAATACGTGCAACTCACGCATAAAAGACGTGTGAATATGTTAGTTTTGTTAGAAAAAGTATTAAGAATATTTTAATAATAAAAAGATAAAAGAAGAATAAATAAATAAAAAAATAAACCCAAACACATCTTCTGTTCTTCCAAGCCCCTCCACCCCTTCTCCTCCCATTACTTTTTGTTTCTTATCTTTATATTTTTCACGTCCCAAGCCCAATCTTCCCTCTCCATTTTTCCTCTTTATTTCTTTTCATTCTTCACTACTAGAAATTGACAATTTTCGACTGTCAAATCGGTCAAAAATTGAGCTTTTCAGATGGATTACCGATCGAAAAAAGTCGGTCGAAAAACACATGGTAGCAAATAATTTGCGACTGAATCGGTCGAAATTTTTTGACGAATTTGGTTGCAAATTGAAAAATAAGGATGCACTTAAATAAAAGATATTTGCGACTGAATTGGTCGGTAAATTTTTGACCGATTCGGTTGCAAATTTAAAAATAAAATAAATACATAATTTAAATTTCCGATCGAAACAGCGTAAAATTTGAGAATAGAAAAATTTTAAAAATCAAAAATTCATAGTCGGTCTTAAATCTGGGAAATTATTGCGACTGATTCTGTCCCAAATCCGCTCCAGATCTGAAAAAAATTTAGCAGAATTCTGTTGTATTTTTACCTATACCACCTGCCAAATAAAATAACCAACATTCTCAAACCTGGATTCAATCACATTCTTCGACAACAATCTAAAACCTAGATTCAACTACTAAATTAATATGAAAAGTGTAATAGAAGCATAATAAGAATAACAATTGGTTTCACAAAAAAAATCAAAAAGTGCATACTAATTTATTCTTTTCTTTCTTAGTAAATCATCCCAAACTTGTTTCGCTATTAATTCTTTGTGGCTTTTCGAGTTTTGATAATAAAGATACCGTTAAAAAACGAAAATTACAAACACCAATTTCAGCAAACAATGTATTTTTCTCTATGAGGCTTCGCAAAAAATAGAAACAAAGAAGAAAAAATCGAGGGAGATGGGAAAACTGATCGCGAGAGGGGAGAGGAAGAGAGGTGTCGCCAAAGAAAGAGGGATGTCACCGGAGCACCGTGATG